>CAUYLG010007840.1:0-10614 GCA_963573385.1 Cacajao melanocephalus | reverse complement strand
TGAGATAATCAATGTGGTTTTTGTCTTTGGTTCTGGTTATGTGATGGATTCCATTTATAGATTTGTGTATGTAGAATCAGCCTTGCATCCCCAGGGTGAAATCTACTTGATCGTGATGGATAAGCTTTTTGATGTGCTGTTGCATTTGGTTTGCCAGTATTTTGTTGAAGATCTTTGCATTGATGTTCATCATAGATGTTGGCCTATAATTTTCTTTTTTATTTGTGTCTCTGACTGATTTTGGTATCAGGATGATGTTGGTCTCATAAAATGATCTGGGAAGGATTCTCTCTTTTATATTGTTTGGAATAGTTTCAGAAGGAATGGTACCAGCTCCTCTTTGTACATCTGATAGAATTGGCTGTGAACCCACCTGGAGCTGGACTTTTTTTGGTTGGTAGGCTATTAACTGCTGCCTTAACTTCAGACCTTGTTTTTGGTCTAGTCAAGGATTCAACTTCTTCCTGGTTTATTCTTGGGAGCATGTAAGTGTCCAGGAATTTATCCATTTCTTCTAGGTTTACTCATTTATGTGCATAGAGGTGTTTGTATTATTCTCTGATGGTAGTTTGTATTTCTACCAAATCAGTGGTAATATCACCTTTATCATTTTTTACTGTATCTATTCTTCTCTTTTCTTTTATTAGTCTTGCAAGCAGTCTATCTATCTTGTTGATCTTTTCAAAAAACCAGCTTCTAGATTTATTGATTTTTTGAAGGGTTTTTCTATGTCTCTATCTCTTTCAGTTCTGCTCTGATCTTAGTTATTTCTTGTCTTCTGCTAGCATTTGAATTTGTTTGACCTTGCTCCTCTAGTTTTTTAAATTGTGATGGTAAGGTGTCAATTTTAGATCTTTCCTCTCTTCTCATGTGGGCATTTAGTGCTATAAATTATCCTCTAGACACTGCTTTAAATGTGTCCCAGGGATTCTGATACATCATGTCCTTGTTCTTATTGGTTTCGAAGAACAGCTTTATTTCTGCCTTCATTTCATTATTTATCCACTAGTCATTCAGGAGACGGTTGTTCAGTTTTCATGTAGTTGCACAGTTTCGAGTGAGTTTCTTAATCCTGAGTTCTAATTTAATTGCATTGTGGTCTGAGAGATTGGTTGTTACAATTTACATTCTTTTGCATTTGCTGAGGAGTGATTTACTTCCAATTATGTGGTCAATTTTAGAGTAAGTGAAATGTGGTGCTAAGAAAAATGTATTCTATGGATTTGGGGTGGAGAGTTCTGTAGATGGCTATTAGGTCCCCTTGGGCCAGATCTGCATTCAAGTCCTGAATATCCTTGTTAATTTTCTGTCTTGTTTATCTGTCTAATATAGACAGTGGAGTGTTAAAGTCTCCCACTAATATTGTGTGGGAGTCTAAGTCTCTTTGTAGATTGTTAAGAACTTGTTTTATGTATCTGGGTACTGTTGTATTGGGTGCATACATATTTAGGATCGTTAGCTCTTCTTGTTGCATTGATCCTTTTACCATTATGTAATGCCCTTCTTTGTCTCTTTGGATCTTTGTTGGTTTAAAGTCCATTTTATCAGAGACTAGGATTGCAACCTCTGCTTTTTTTTTTTTTTTTTTTGCTCTCCATTTGCTTGTTAAATCTTCTTCCATCCCTTTAAGTCTATGTATGTCTTTGCACATGAGATGGTCTCCTGAATACAGCAACTGTAGGGTCTTGACTTTTTATCCAATTTTCCAGTCTGTGTCTTTATATTGGGGCATTTAGCCCATTTATATTTAAGGTTAATATTGTTAAGTGTGAATTTGATCCTGCCATTTTGATATTAGCTGGTTGTTTTGCCCAGTAGTTGATGGAGTTTCTTCATAGTGTCGATGGTCTTTACCATTTGGTACGTTTTTGCAGTGGCTGGTACTGGTTGCTCCTTTCTATGTTTAGTGCTTCCTTTAGGAGATCTTGTGAGACAGGCCTGGTAGTGATGAAATCTCTCAGCAATTGCTTGTCCATAAAGGATTTTATTTCTCCTTCACTTAGGAAGCTTAGTTTGGCTGGATATGAAATTCTAGGTTGAAAGTTTTTTTCTTTAAGGATGTTGAATATTGGCCCCCAATCTCTTCTGGCTTGTAGGGTTTCTGCCGAGAGATCCACTGTGAGTCTGATGCGCTTCCCTTTGTGGGTGACTCAACCTTTCTCTCTGGCTGCCCTTAGCATTTTTTTCCTTCATTTCAACCCTAGTGAATCTGAAAATTATGTGCCTTGGGGTTGCTCTTCTTGAGGAATATCTTTGCGGTGTTCTCTGTATTTCCTGGATTTGAATGTTGGCCTGTCTTGCTTGGTTGGAAAAATTCTCCTTCATAATATTCTGAAGAATGTTTTCCAACTTGGATTCATTCTCCCCGTCACATTCAGGTACCCAATCAAATGTAGATTAGGTCTTTTCACATAATCCCGTAATTCTTGGAGGCTTTGTTAATTTCTTTCCACTCTTTTTTTCTCTAGTCTTGCCTTCTTGTTTTATTTCATTGAGTTGATCTTCAATCTCTAATATCCTTTCTTCTGTTTGATTGATTTGGCTATTGAAACTTGTGTATGCTTCAGGAAGTTCTCATATTGTGTTTTTCTTCTCCATCGAGTTGTTTCTGTTCTTCTCTAAGCTGGTTATTCTAGTTAGCATTTCGTCTAACCTTTTTCAATGTTCTCAGTTTCTTTGCATTGGGTTAGAACATGTTCCTTTAGCTCAGAGAAGTTCATTATTACCCACCTTCCGAAGCCTCTTTCTGCCAATTCATTAAACTCATTCTCCATCTAGTTTTGTTCCCTTGCTGGTGAGGAGTTGTGATCCCTTTGAGGAGGAGAGGTGTTCTGGTTTTTGGTGATTTCATCCTTTTTGCACTGGTTTCTTCCCATCTTCGTGAATTTTTCTACCTTTGGTCTTTGAAGTTGGTGACTTTCAGAGGGGTCTCTGAGTGGATGTCCTTTCTGTTGATGTTGAAGCTGTTTCTTTCTGTTTTTTAGTTTTCCTTCTAACAGTCAGGTCCCTCTGCTGCAGGACTGCTGGAGGTCCACTCCAGACCCTGCTTGACTGGTGATCACTCTTAGGGGCTGCTGAACAGCAAGGATTGCTGTCTGTTCTTTCCTCTAGTAGCTTCATTCCTGAAGGGTATCTGCCTGGTAACAGCCAGAGCTCTCCTTTTTGAGGTGTCTTTTTGGATATATGGGGGTCAGGGAGCCACTTGAGAAGGCAGTCTGTACCTTATCAGAGCTCAAGTGCTATGCTGGGAGCTCCGCTGCTCCCTTTAGAGCTGCTGGGCAGGGACATTGAAGTCTGCTGCAGCAGAACTCACAACCGCCCCTTTTCCCAGGTGCTCCGTCCTGGGGAGGTGGTGTTTTATTTATAAGTCCCTGATGTGCTGTTGCCTTTTTTTCAGAGATGCCCTGCCCAACAAGGAGAGAGTCTAGTCACAGTCTGCCTGCAGAGGCACTGCTGAGCAGCCAGAGGCTCAGTCCAGCTGCTGTGTAAACTACTCCATGATTTTGTTTACACAGGTATGGTCAGAACTGCCTCAGCAGTGGCAGATGCCCTTTACTACACTGAGCTTGATCATCCTGGGTATAGCTCAAACTGCTGTGCTGGTTGTGAAACTCTCAAGCTAGAGGGTTTCAGTTTGCTGGTCTTTACGGGGAAGGGACCTGCCGAGCCAGATCACTTGGCTCCCTGCTTTCAGTTCCCCTTCTTTTGTGGGATTTTGCATTTCAGGAAAAACCTGCAGCACAGCTGAAATGTTTCAGCCAAAACCTGTGGCACCAGCTGAAATGGCCACTCTGATTTGTGCTGGCAACCCACGGCTTATTGGCCTGGCCAGGCAAAAATCTCCCTGTCTGTGGGCTTTAAAAACCACGGGAGAAGCACAGTATCTGAACTGGAGTGCTGGAGTGGCCCAGGATAAGTCCCTGATGGCCTCTGTTGGGTAGGAGGGGGTCCTCCAGCCAGCTGCACTTCCTGGGTGAGGCAGCACCCCACCCTGCTTCAGTTTGTCCTCCTTGGGCTACACCAACTGTCCAACTAGTTCCATTGGGATGAATCTAGTACCTCCATTGGAAATGCAGAAATCACTTGCCTTCTGTGTCGCTCTTGCTCAGAACTGCACTCTGGAGCTGTTCCTATTCGGTCATCTTGGTGGAAGTCGGTGTTAAAATTTTTGATGACAGTTCTTTTCACTATATGTTATTTATTGTATTTTAGTATTTTTCTATACCCTTGCTTTGATGTTTTTGTCTTCAGAGATTATTATCTAGACATTGACTTTTCTTTATCAATAGTTCTCACTTCCTCCTTAAACCTTTTCATTTTTAAATTTTTCTCATTTTAATATTCTATTTCATAATTTACATTATTTATATTCCATCTAATTCATATATATCAGTCTATGATATATAATCACATACATATTTCATAATCACATATATATTTCATAATTTATGCTCATTCACACTTTTGTTTTATTTAGACTACTTTAATTTCTAGTAATATTTTCTATGAATAAATTTTTAGGTTCTGTCACTTATATTCTAAAGTTTTCTAATTCTTATTAACATTGTTTCCTTTATTTTACAAAATTTTTGTCTTCTCAGTAATGTAGAAATAAAATATAAAATTGCATATCTTATATGAGCATGACTTTCTGGTGTGTTTTCACTTTATGTAGACATTCTGCTCTTTACTTTCTTTTTATTATAATAAAATGTATAGGATTTTACATTATACTTAAATGTCACTTATTTTTACATGAAATCAATTACAATTTGTCTAGTTATTTCCATAGTATTTACTCTGAACTTCTTCAGAGCAACAAAAAAAAAATAATCGCTTTAAAAAGGTAAAAAATAAATGTACCCATTTTTCCCCTTTTAATTAAATCACGAGTGTTTTTTTAATGAAGGAAAGAGAACGGGAAAGCCATCATATACAATATTATCACTTATAACTTTTTTCACCTTCCACTCATTCCCCTTTGTTAGAATTTTACTGGCCATGTGCTGTGGCTTATGCCTATAATCCAGACACTTTGCGATGCTGACATGGGTGGATAGCTTGACCCTAGAAGTTTAATATCAGTCTGGGCAAACTAGTGAGGCTCTATCTCTACCAAAAAATTAAAACAAAAAAAGAAAATGAGCTGGGCATGTTGGCACATGCTTGTGGTCCCAGCTACTGGAGTGGGTGCTGTAGGAAGATCACTTGAGTCAGGAAAGTTGAAGCTACAGTGTGGCCATGACCACACCACTCCACTCTAGCCTTAGCCACAGAGCAAGACTCTATCTCAAAAACAAGCAAAAACAACAAAAAGAATCTTACTTATATCTGCCTTGATTTTCTTTATATTAACTCTAATTTCTATTTCATTGGCATGTCTTAATCCCAACATTCCATTCCTTCTATTAATGTCATTTCATTGGTTTAAGAATGTCTAAAGAGGCTCTTGACAAATGCAGATGTGGTCATTCCAGCAGGTTAAGTGTTTGAGGGATGGAACGGTAGGGACTAATTGGATTTGTCCACTTTGGCTTCCATAATGAATACCACAGACTAGATGGCTTAAACAACAGAAATTTATTTATCACAGTTTATAAAAGCTAGCAGTCTAAGACTCAGGTGCTGGCAAGATAGGTTTCATTCTGAAGCCTTTTCTCCTGGCTTGCAGGTGGCCCCCACTGTGGTGTGTATACATATGAACTTTCTGTGCTCATGGAGAGAGAGATCAATCTCTCTGTTTCTTTCTTATAAGGCCATCAATTCAATTGGATTATGACCAGGCCCTTATGACCTCATTTAAGCTTAATTACTTCCTAAAAATTCTATTTTCAAATGTAATTACATTGCTGGCTAGGGCTTGAATATATAAATTTTGGGGGACACAATTCAGTGTGTAGCATTAATATACTAAAATAAACTATTTGAAATAAGACAATGAAAATATCTATCTGAATTTGAGACATGGGGAAAGATGCACTTGAGACTCATAGACTGTGGTCCTGAAGGGAACACTGAGCTTACCAGTGGTACCCTGAAATTACAGGCATTAAAATAGAGGAATCCAGGATGGCATCAATATAAGAATCTTCAGTTGGATGTAATGAATATTAAATCTAGTTTATGTCTTGTTAAGGGCACTGAGAAGGGGAGATCACACAGCCAGAAAGTAGCAGAATCAAGATTTCCTCTAAAAATATGTGAGGCCAAGTGCTATTTCTAATGCATCCTCTCTTCCTCTGTTGCCACTAAAAACTTCACAGTTTTTCTGAGGGCAGATGCTAAGGCATGATCCTGAGCTTCTGTTTTGACAGGATTCCATTCAGTAGTTTTAGAGGTATTTTGAGCTTTTAGTTTCTGTAATGCTGTGACTAAATGAAAGAGGCTTGCATTGGAATACAAATTTGTGGAAACTGATTGAACAGAAATGAAAGAATGTTGAAGCTATTTCTCCTCTGCAGGATGAATACTTTAAGTTTCAAAAATAACTCAGGATGTATTATTCTCAGGGACATTTCACGAAATTGGCATCCATATCCACTGATGTCTTAACAATTGTCAACCTGAAATGTGGTTGTAAGGATTAGATGGACTCATAAACACAGAAGAGTGAGCAGAGCCTGGAGATTATATAGAACTCTGTTTCTCTTTTATAAAGTTTGCAAAAAAATGATAACAGAGAAAATGGAAAAGAATGACATCATTCATCTCCTATCACTAACAGAGTGACTAATAGTAGAACAAATCAAACGAAGTATCCTAAAATGAGAGATTAATCTGATTTTCATTATAATATGTATTTTAGTTAATAAAGAGAAAGCTTATTAGAAAC
The DNA here is from genome assembly GCA_963573385.1 of Cacajao melanocephalus. NCBI lineage: Eukaryota > Metazoa > Chordata > Mammalia > Primates > Pitheciidae > Cacajao > Cacajao melanocephalus. The sequence goes on along the minus strand of CAUYLG010007840.1, from coordinate 3,782 downwards.
ATTCAGTTTTCTTTTAATTATATTTTAGCTTCTGATTACATCTGATTTCCTGAATAAAATCCATGGCAGTAGTATAATTATTCTATTTATAGGTACTAACATTTTGAGAAAGCCTTAAAGACAGATATTCTAATAACTAGTTATGATTTTTAAGAAAACTTAAGGGCATGTGACATTTTACCTATCATGAAAGTTGTTACCAAAATATTCTCCATGTAGTAAATGACATGCCACAGCATAGTCCTCAGATATACGAATATAAAGGCTAATGGCCAATTAACTAGACAGACATGAACATTTTGCTCAGCCAGGATGATAAAATGACTAATTTTCTTGAGAATGTTAATGAGGAACTTAGAAAGTGGACAGTAGATATTAGAAGCAGAAAAAGAAGGACACAGGAGACAAATAATAATAATTAAAATCATAGTAAAAGAAGACATGAAGCAATAGGTACCATACATAAGTAGAAACAATGAATACAAAAAAGCATACCTTTGTTTATTGTGCTTTTTAGATATTGTATGAATTGAAGGTTTGTGGTAACCCTGAGTCCAACAACCCTGTTGGCACCATATTTCTGACAGCATGTGCTCAGTTTATGTTTCTGTGTCACATTTTGATTATTTTCACTATATTTAAAACTTTTCATTATTACTATATCTGTGATGGTGATCTGTGATTAGTAATCTTTGATGTTACCATTGTAACTCTCTTGAGGTGCTATGAACTGTGCCCATACAAGAGAAAGAACTTAATTGATCAATGTGTGTTCTGACTGCTCCACCAACCAGATGTTAATTCATCTCTCTTGCTCTCCTCAGTTCTGCCTATTCTCTGAGACAAAACAATATTGATATTAGTCCAATTAATATCTCTACAATGGCCTCTTAGTGTTCAAGCGAAAGGAAGAGTCATACATCTCTCACTTTAAATCAGAATATAGAAATGATTAAGCATTAAAAAAAAGGCATGTCAAAAGCAAGATAGGCCATAAACTTGGCATCTTGTTCAAACAGCCAGGTTGTGAATGTAAAGTTAAAATTTTATAAGACAATTAAAAATTCTACTCCAGGGAACACAGGAATGATAAGAAAGCAAAACAGCCTTTTCGCTAATATCAAGGAAGTTTGAGTGATCTAGATAGAAGATCAAACCAGCCACAACATTCCTTTAAGCCAAAGCTTAAGCCAGAACACAGCCATAACTCTCTTTAATTCTATCAAAGCTGAGAGGAATGAGAAGGCTGCCAAAGAAAATTTGGAAGCTAGCAGAGATTGGTTCATGAGATTTAAGAAAAGAAGCCATCTCCATAACATAAAAGTACAAAACGAAGTAGCAAGTGCTCATGGAGAAGCTGTAGCAAGTTATTTGGAATATCTAGCTAATATACTTTGTAAAGGTAGATAAACTAAGCAACGTATTTTCAATGTAGAATTAATAGGATTGTGACTTTGAAAGACTCAGGACATCCCTGGAGGAAGTAACTGCAGATGTAACAGAAATAGCAAGTAGACCTTGAAGATCTGACTGAATTGATGCAATGCCACAATAAAACTTCAATAAATGAGGAGTTGCTTTTTTTGGATGAGCAAAGAAAGCAGTTTCTTGAGTTAGGACCTACTCTTGGTGAAGATGCTTGTGGACATCGTTAAAATGACAACCAAAGATTTAGAATATTATATAAACTTAGTTGATAAACTAGCTGCACGGTTTGAGAAGATTGACTGCAAGTTTGAAAGAAATTCTACTGCGAGTAAAATGCTACCAAACAGCATCTCCTGTTACAGATAAATCTTTCATGAAGTCAATTCATATGGCGAACTCATTCTTGTTTTGTTTAAAGAAATTTTCACAGCCGCTCCAACCTTCATAGCTACCACCCCAATAAGTCCACAGCCATTAATATTAAGGCAAGATCCTCTGCCAGCAAAATGATTACAAGTCACTCAAGGCTCAGAGGATCATTAGGATTTTTAAATAATACATTATTTTTTCATTAAGTTATGTGAATTTATAGACATAATACTGCTGTACAAATAAAATAGTACAGTGTAGGGTAAACATAATTTGTATATGTACTGAGAAAGCCCCCTCTCCAAATTTATGTGACTTGCTTTATTGCAATATTTGCTTTATTACAGTGTGCAGTGGTCTGGGACTGAATCTGTAATATCTCTGAGATATGCATGTGTTGGGGGGTGGGGAGAAAGAGAGAGACAGAGAGAGAGAGAGAGAGAGAGGAGACACTAAATGGAATAAGTGGAACAGAAATTAGTTGATAGAAACAAAAAACAGCTGATAACCATGCCAGTCATTCTAGGAAAGGTAATGCTGCAGTAACAAATGGTGCAAATGTTCAATGCTTAACAAAAACAAATGCATACTTCTCCCTCAAATATATACCAATGTGGCTCAGTGTAACTTTGGTCTATTCCTTGATTTCAGGACTCAGGCTGAATGACAGGACCCCATGGTACATATCATTTTCATGGCTAAGAAAAAAGAGAGCTAGCCAGATAAAAACAAAAAGAGAGAAGGATCAAATAGATGCAACAAAAAATGATAAAGGGGATGTCACCAACGATTCCACAGATATACAAACTACCATCAGAGATTACTACAAACAACTGTATGCACATAAACCAGTAAACCTAGAAGAAATGGATAAATTCCTGGACAATTGCACCCTTCCAAGCTTAAACGAGGAAGAAGTTGAAACCCTGAATAGACCAATAACAAGGGCTGAAGTTGAGGCAGCAATTTATAGTCTAACAACCACAAAAAAACCCAGGTCCAGATGGGTTCACAGCCGAATTCTGCCAGACGTACAAAGAGGAGCTGGTATCACTCTTTCTGAAACTATTCAAAACAATACAAACAGAGAGAATGCGTCCCAAATCGTTTTATGAGACCAAATTTTATGGTATCATCCTGATACCAAAATACAGCAGAGACTCAACAAAAAAAGAAAACTTCAGGCCAGTATCCATGAGAAACACAGATGTAAAAATCTTAATAAAATACTGGCAAACTGATAGCAACAGCACATCAAAAAGCTTACCCAACATGATCAAGTAGGCTTCATCTCAGGGATGCAAGGCTGGTGCAACATACACAAGTCTATAAACATAATCCTTCATGTAAACAGAACCAATGACAAAAACCACATGATCATCTCAATAGATGCAGAGGTGGCCTTTGACAAAATTCAACAGCCCTTTATGCTAAAAACTCTCAATAAACTAGGTATCCACAGAACATATCTCAAAATAATAAAAGCTATTTACAACAAACCCACAGCCAATATCATACTGAATGAGCAAAAACTGGAACCATTCCCTTTGAAATCTGGCACTAGACAAGGATGCCCTCTCTCACCACTCCTATTCAACACAGTATTGGAAGTTCTAGCCAGAGCAAACAGGCAAGACAAAGAAATAAAGGGTATTCAATTAGGAAAGGAGGAAGTCAAATGGTCTCTATTTGCAGACAACATGATTGTATATTTGGAAGACCCCATCATCTCAGCCCAAACTCCCCTTAAACTGATAACCAACTTCAGCAAAGTCTCAGGATACAAAATCAATGTAAAGAAATCACAAGCATTTCTATACACCAATCAAAGACAAATAGAGAGCCAAATCATGAGCAAACTCTTATTCACAATTGCTACAAAGAGAATAAAATACCTAGGAATACAACTAACAAGGAACATAAAGGACCTCTTCAAGGAGAACTACAAACCACTGCTCAACGAAATAAGAGAGGACACAAACAGA
>CAUYLG010007839.1:0-27015 GCA_963573385.1 Cacajao melanocephalus | reverse complement strand
GAATAAAAGACAATCCTATCATCCAGGAAATTTCAAGAGATTCATAGCTTGTGTCGGAACCTGGAGTCAAAGACCAAATATTTGAATAAAAGACGCCTCTAGCACCATGATAACCAAGAAATTACAAGCATTTTCATGTTGTCACTCATAGGTAGGTGTTGAACAATGAGAACACATGGACACAGGGAGGGGAGCATCATACACTGGGGTCTGTTGAGGGGAACTAGGGGAGGGACGGTGGGGGATAGGGAGATTGAGGAGGGATAACATGGGGAGAAATGCCAGATATAGGTGACGGGGGGATGGAGTCAGAAAACCCCATTGCCATATATGTACCTATGCAACAATCCTGCACGATCTGCACAGGTACCCCAGAACCTAAAGTACAATATGTATGTATATACATATATACGTATATATACATATGTACATATGTATATATACGTATCTACATATGAAATTACAAGTGCTTTATCAGGGACAGAAACCAAATATGCACTTCTTATTATACTAAATTTATGGTGCAATTGCTTAAAATACTAAAGAATCTTGAGATCAAATATTCAAAGACTAAAAGTAGAACTTACATGGATAATCTCAGACTTTTATTCTCTAAGGCACAAGAGTTTTCCATTTTCATCTTTATTATAAACTTTTCTCAGAAAAATCCTCAGGAATTTTTCACATACTGTTTTCTCAATATGGAATACACCCCCATTTCTTTGTAATTTAGCTAACTTTTCATTCAGTAAAATCAACCAGAATGTTATTGCTTCAAATAGGTTCTCCCTAACTTTCCATTTCAAAATAGGCCCCCAACAAAAGAAGGACTGTTTTTTGTTTCTTTGTTTTTCCTCACTACTGGTACTCAATATCTAGCATAATGCCTTGCTATTAATTAAATATTTATAACGTAAGGAATACATGGATGATTACTCTTTTTGGTGACAGACCAAAATCAGAACATGTAGTCATCTGACTCCCAATTCCAGACACTGATAATTGAAATTCACAATCTGGTTCTAATGCTTTAAATATGACTTGTGTTTGTCATCTCATTTATGATTCATTTAATAGAAAAAAATGTTTATAGAGATTTTGTTTGATGCCAATAAATTAAAAATTTCAGCATTATTTCTTAAAATTTAAATCAAAAACAAGTAAATCAAGCATAAAACATGAGAAACAGAATTGAAGCCCTGTGTTCGCCTTAAATTATGAACAACATTTAATGGAATATAAGGGCACATTTGATTAAGAATTTTCATTTCAACAGGAAAAAAGAAGAAGTACTTATATTATGACGAAGAAAGGCTTTAAAATACCAGACAAAGGAATTCTTGAATTCTTTAGGGAAATATTTTTATCCAGATAACATACTTTTTATTATATCTTAAAATTGTAATATGAACAGGTAGCTCTGGAGACTATGTTCATATCAGAAAAAAAGACTTTTCAAAGAATAATGACCTCTTCATAGCCACCTCAAAGAGCCACAGATGAGATATCAATGAATAGAGAAGTCAAAAATGTCATAGACATCTCAATTGCCAGACTCTCCTATCCCCAGCATGCCTGACTCTGTTTGAAACATGGGGCTTGTCAATCAAATTTAAGAGTTGAAAATAGCTACATCAGGTCAAAAAGAACAACACTTTTTTTTAATGTGGAAAATTTATACCATAGTTAAAGAATCACTTTTACAATATTATTCTATTTTCATAACATTTAGCAATTTTTTTAAAAAGTAAAAATTTTTTACTTGTTTGAGGTTTTCTCCCAGTGCCAAGAAACTAGAATTGTATCGTTGCAGGGGGAAAGAAAAATCAGTAAAAAAGACATAAAACACTGCTTGGCCATGTATAAGTGATCAACACAGGTCTCAATTACTATTTCATTTTGCCTTTGCAGTTCTTTTTCTGCAAATATAAATTTTGGGATATTTGGTGGCAATCAATGAAATGTAGTTTTACATTAATTATATGTATTAGTCCCTTCTCACACTGCTATAAAGAACTGCCCAAGACTGGGTAATTTATAAAAAAAAGAGGTTTAATTGACTCAAGGTTTTGTAGGGCTGGGGAGACCTCAGGAAACTTACAATCATGGCAGGAGAGAAAGCAAACATATTCTTTTTCACATGGTAGCAGGAAGGAGAAGTGCTGAATGAAGCAGGAAGAAAGCCCCTTATAAAACCATCAGTGCTCATGAGAACTCACTCAAGATCATGCAAACAGCATGAGGGTAACCACTCCCATGATTCAATTACTCCTACAGGGTCCCTTCTAGGACATGTGGGGATTATGGAAACTACAATTCAGTATAAGATTTGGATGGGGACACATCCAAACCATATCATTATCTAAGTTTGAAATAAATAAAATATAATATATTAGTTAAATGTAAGTGTTGTAAGCTGCAATCATTCTAAGTAATATTGTTAAGCATGGAATCCAATACATACTAAAGTGAAATTAATGGAAATACTTTATAGGGCTTTAAAGTTTAGACATCTCAAACATTCATTAATGTTTTCCTTATTTTATTTTTTCTCTCTGAAATAAATAATTTATTTGTTTTACCTACAAAAACATTTGGATCATTTTAATGCTAGTATTCTATATCCCAGTGTCTGATTATCTCCTTATTTTACATTCCTTTGGTGCTCGGAGAAGTGGAAATTGTTATGAAGGTGTGTATTTTATCTTTTGCATGGACCCAAAAACTGTGAACACCAAAAATCTGAGACAGGTCTCAATCAATTTAGGATGTTTATTTTGACAAAGTTAAAGATGCATGCCAGTGACACGGTCTCAGAAGGTCTTGACGACATGTGTCCAAGGCAGTCAGAGCACAACTTGGTTTTATACATTTTATGGAGCAAGAGACATCAACTAATTCTTGTGAGATAAACATTGGTTCGATCCAGAGAGGCAGGACAACTCAAACTGGGGAGAGGACTTCCAGGTTATAGATAGAGAAGAGACAAATGGCTATATTTTTTGAGTTTCTAATTAGCCTTTCCAAAGGAGGCAATCAAATATGCATTTATCTCAGTGAGCAGAGGGATGACTTTGAATAGAATGTTAGGCAGATTTGGCCAAGCAGTTTCCACCTTGACTTTTCCCTTTCACAAAACTTAAAATGAGATCCATTTAAAACATAGATTTCCTGTAGTATACCACTCCACATTATAGCTAGGGAAACTGGAATTTCTAGAGTACAACAGACGGGGGCAGAACAGTCAAAACAGCAGGTTGTAACCATTGCTGAGATCTTGCGTGTTTACAAAGCACAGTGAAAGTGAGGATCTGCCTTTCCTGTTCTGATTTCCTTAGTTTCCCTAAACCATCAGTGAGATCAGAAACAGAATCAGACAGGCAAATCTGGTGTAGAACGAATTCTTCTACGCTTATGTGGCAGAATGAACAAATCTGTGGTACTCAGAGCTCTGACACAGAAGTTATTATTTCTCTCAATAATCTCTTGTTTGTCTTTCCAAATGTCTTCATAGATTTTCCTTGAAGATAGGATATGGTAGATTAACCCAGGTGAGGTCCTCACTTAATTTTGTTTGCCTGTGGTTTTCTCATAATAATATCATTAACTTTAAGAAGAAATGCCAATCCCATAGCATACACAGTTTGCTCTATCCTTCACTCAGCCATACTCCCTCCCTTGTTCTAAGCACCCTCATTTTGGGTGTAATGAGAATAAAAGTTTCTGCAGTATTTCTCTTCTTATGTTGGCTGCAGCTCCATGATGCCTTTTTGACATGTGGAGACACACCTCTGCATCACTGACTTTACGAAATTTATCTCTTCCAAGTAATCCAGATAAATTTCTACCATGCAATAAAAATTGTTATTTTTTCTGATCAACATTGCTGAAGAAATGTATTTAATCGTAAGTTTATATAAGTTCATATCTATCTCAATTTGCTGAATATGTATCATATTTTACATAAAATAATGTATACATTAATTATCTAATTATATTACACATATAATTTTTTCTAATTATTTCTAATCAAGTAAAACATTTGTGCAGATATTTATGGCTTAGAAAGTTTTCAACATACATGACAGTATTTTATTTTTACATTTTGAAGAATTGAGGCCAAGCCCGCAAAGAACTGAATTTCAGATTGGCTTTATAATTTTTTGATTTATCAAAATTATTTTAGCAGGAAATTGACAGCATTCACTACTGTTTCTTATGGTATGTCTCATTATTTTCTACTGTACAATATTACAGTGTTTCTGATGGTTGAAGAGCAATGGGGAGTGAGGGGTTATACATTATTGTTAACTCTGCTTATCTCATGTGTGATGGTGTGATACCTAGATTTTACACAAATTTTATTATAAAGTTAGGAAGAATTAAGATATTTTTTCCTACAGTAATATTTTAGTACTCTTAAATATGTGAGGTCTAGTAGACTAATTAGAAATTCAGTCTCCTTTATAGTTAATTGCAATATTAAATTAAAAGCATGTCTTCTATTCTCATTAAATATGTCAAATTGAACTGTTATTATTGTCATCATTTCTTTTTATTAATATTATTATAACAACAAATCATAATTGTATACATTTATTGGCTACAAGGTAATGTTTTGATATATGTATAAAATGTGGAATTATTAAGTCTAACTGATTAACATAGCCGTCATTTAACTTACTTATTATTTTTATGTTGAGACATTTAAAATATGTTTTCTTAGTTATTTTTGAATGTACAATATATTATTATTGACTATAGTCACCCTGCTGTGCAACACATCTCAAAACTTATGCCTCCTGTCTATCAGAAACTCTGTATTCTTTGATCAACAACTCCCCAGTTTCCTCCCTTCCCCACTCCACTCCCAGCCTCTGGCACATATGAAGAGACAGTGATAAATGGAACAGTATAGAAAGCCCAGATATAAGCCTACACATTGCAATTAATTGATTGTCAACAAAGGTGTCAAAAAACACAATGGGGAAAAGATACTTTCTTCAATAAATAGTGTTGGAAAAGTTTACTACTCATATACAGAAGAATGAAATTTGATCTTTATGTCACAACATATTCAAAACTCAACTCAAAATGGATTAAAATGTTAAATATAAAACCTGAAACTGTAAAACTATTAGAAGAAAACAGAAGAAAAGCTCTACAACATTAGTTTGGGCAACAACGTTTTGGATATGACTCTGAAAGACAGACAACAAAGGTAAAAATAGACAAATGAGATGACATTAAGCTAAACAGTCTCTGCACAGCAAGAGAAACACAGAACACATAAAATTATTTGCAAACCATGCATCGGATAAGTGGTTCATATCAAAAATATATAAAGAACTCAAATGATTCAATAGGAAGAAAACAAATAACGAAACCAAAAAATTGGCAAATGCCTGAACAGACACTTCTCAAAAGAAAATCTATGAATAGCCAAGAGATACATGAAAAATATGATCAGCATTACTAATCCCTAGCAAAATACAAATTAAAACTATAATATCAGTTCATACCTGTTAAGATGGCTTTTATCAAAAAGATGAAAGATAAGTGTTAGGAAAAAAGAGATAAAAGGGAATTTTTGTACACTGTTAGTGGGGACGTAAATTAGTATAGCTACTATGGAAAACAGTATGGTGGTTCCTAAAAAAATTAAAATTGAAATATGATTCAGTAATACTACTTCTGGATATATATCAAAAAGAATCAAAATCAGTATGTTTAAGGGATATCTGCATTTTCATCTTCATTGCAGCATTATGCACAGTAGTCAAGATAAGGAATCAAACAGTGTCTATCAGTGAATGAATGGATAAAGACATTGTGGTATATAAACAAAATGGAATAGTATTCACCCACAAAAAAGGATGTCCTGTCATTTTCAGCAAAATGGGTGAAGCTGGAGACCATTATTTTATGTAAAATAGACCATGCACAGAAAGATAAATACCATGTAATCTCACTTATATATGGAATCTAAAAATTTTGAATTCTTAGAAATAGTAAAATATTGTCATCATTATTAAATGTGATCTAAGTAAAGATTCTTAAATGCAAACTATGACCCACACAAAGGGCTAATAAAATATTACTATTTATGAATATTGTTATATATTAGTTTGAACAATTATAAATTCAAAGTTATTTACATCACTTATTTAACATAGTTATTTAGTGAATTTTCTGTAGGAAGCAGTATTTTAGCAGCTGACAAAATAGCAATTAACCAAATTGACAAAAATTTCTATCCTCATAGAGCTTTCACATTAGCTGGGTAAGATAGACAAAAATAAGTAAAATATTTAGTATGTCAGAAGGTGATAATTTGACACAATGGACAATAGGTAAAGGATTAAAAACAAATCAAAACAAAACATGAATGGAAATTAGAAAGTTTCATATTAGTGGTTGGAAAGGTAAAGATTAAATAGCAATTTCATGGAAAATATCACTTACAAGGTGATATTTGAGGCAAATAAATGAAAAGAATTACAAAATTACAACATTTCCTGAGACACTTAACTGTGATATTTTGAAGAGTTTGACATATCTGCAATTAATATTAACTGGCAAAAATAATGAATATAGATGTCTCTATGTTTAAATGGAATCATAAAAAGATACAAAGTACAGATTCTCATTTTAATGTATTCTTTCCATTCTTAATCCTTTCTTAAAATGGTAGAATAACAATAATAACTATAATTTCATGAATGTCTACAGTATCAGGAAAAGTTAAAGTCAGTCACAGAGACTGACTCAGTCTAAGTTCAACAGCAAAACAAAAATCTTTGTAACAAACACCAAGATTCACATAATTTGATTTATTTAATAAACCATCAATCACCAATATATGCATTTATTTCTGTATCATATTTCTTGCCCACTAGAAAATAATGTCTCAGGCAAGAATATCTTAGTGCTTTGACATCTGTTTCCACAACTTTGTCTAAGGTATAATAGAACCACAATAAGTATTTATTAAGAAGATAAATGAATGGAAAAATCTAGCTGATGGCTGAAGTATCATCCCTGGCAAGGGATCATAATAAAGTGGCTTTGGAAGCTGGGTAGATGAAACAGTCTGCTCATGACATCACTGGTAGGAAGAATGTTTTCCCAAATGTTAATAGAGTCCTGTCCCTCTGTTCAATATTCAAATTTAAAGAAGAAAAAAAATCAACCTGGAATGGCTGTGTGAAGAGTGTGGTAAACCCACTCTTCAGCAAAACAATCATGTAACTATTGAAACTGGTAAAACAGAACCATTTGAATTCTCTGGAAATTGACCTAAGTGCACAAAGCAAATCAAGAAGCACTTACTTAAGAATACATTCTGAATATTCACAAGAACAGTGGGAATCTAAGGCATTTGAATAAGAAACTGATTTTGCCACCCACCACCCTCCAGTTACATGTTTCAGAAACTTTACTCCAAAGATTTGTAGCTAAGAAGATGGAGGCTGTCTTTCTTTTCAGTTCACAGTTGTGGGGTGATACTGCCTAGAGGGGACAGACTGCTGGATTATCTCATTTTTACCCCTATTCCAGCTATATGTCTGGAGGCTCTATTCTGGGTTGGTTTGTTTAAGGATACTAGTGCCCTTCTGCTACCTTGCTCCCATTCACAGGGAAGAACTTTTACCCAGGCAGGGTGGTAGAGAACATTGAGATCTCAATTGCCCATACTCCCCAGCTCCTACTTGTCAGGCAGTGGTCCTGTTACAGGACACGGGTCCTGATACAGACCCCAAAGGAGGGCTCCTGGATCTCATGCAAGAAAGAATTCAGAGCTAGTTTGCAGTGCAAAGTAAAAGCAAGTTTATTAAGAAAGTAAAGGAATAAAAGAACGGCTACTCCATAGACAGAGCAGATCGAAGGCTTCTGGTTACCCATTTTTATGGTTATTTATTCATGATATGCTAAACAAGGGGTGGGCTATTCATGTATCTCCTTTCTAGACCATGTAGGGTAATTTCCTGATGTTGCCATGGCATTTGTCAACTGTCATGGTACCGGTAGGAGTGTAGCAATGAAGACGACCAGCAATCACTCTTGTGGCCATTTTTGTTTTGGCAGGTTTTAGCCAGCTCCTTCACTGCAACCTTTTTTTATCAGCAAGGTTTCTATGACCTGTATTTTGTGCCAACCTCCTATCTCATTGTGTGACTTAGAATGCCTAAACTATCTGGGAATGCAGTCCAGTAGGTTTCAGCCCCATTTTACCCAGCTACTATTTAAGATAGAGTTGTTCTGATTCACATACCTCTGACAGTTCTATGATGGGAGAGTTGAAAAGTCAGGGCTTTTCCTCCTCATTTCTCCACAGCCACTGGTTATAGGATAGAGGTGTAACTCCAGAGAAACAGGCTGCCACCCTTTCCTCCAGTGGAATAGCACAGAGGTTCTGCCTAGGTGGGAAGCAAAACAGAAAGACAGGCACCTGTGTTAATTTGTTGAAGGGGGTGACTTTGTTTGGAACAGAGGATGGAAAACACATGCCTTAAGGTTTTCTCAAAAATATAGCTGGATCTCCTTCCTTCCACTACCCACCAGGGGTTGATGTTACTGTTTAGTGTTATTTGCTTAATGACTTGGCTAAATTAATTCATGAGGTATATTTCCCTTATAATGTGAAGTCTCAGATGCCACTTTATTCTCCCCCCTCACTTTAAATTTTAAGCTTGCTTGCCTAGCAGTCACTCCTGGGTCAGCATATTTTACTGTTCATCTAATGGCTAGTCAAAAGTTATTATTATGTTATTTCTTGCTACAGCTATATTCAATGAGCTATTAGCCTTCTATTCTTAATTCTCTGATCTTTTATTATTAATTGACATGACTTATTCAAGATGCTTAAAGAGCTGTCAACCAAGAGTCCTATATGCAGCACAGCTATTTAAAATAAAGGCATAAGAAAATATTGTAAACCAAGACTGAGAGAATTTGTTGCTAGCTGATGTACCTTATAAGAAATGCTAAAGAAATTTTTCCAGGCTAAAATAAATACCAGACAGTAATTCTAACTGACATAGAAAGTGCCAGTAAAGATGACAACCTAGTAACTATAAAATACACTGTTACTACATATTTGTTTTCTTATCTTAATTGATTCAAAATAATACCATAATTAATATCAACAAAATTGAAATATTGGTGCAATAGCATATAAACATATAACATGTTTGACGAAAACAACCCAAAGTAGTGTGGGAAAGAAGATTATAGTAGAGTAATTAATGTATGTAATTAATAGATGCAATTTTACTGAATTGGAGCTATTGATATTTTCGTGTTTTTTTATAGCAGTTTAGCCAGGTCTAACTGACATAATTCCTAACTATTGTCATCTATAATTTCAACAGATTATATGAGGTAAAATGATTTATCTCCAAAAGAAAATTTAAATTTCATATCATAAGAAAACTGAATGTTGGCTGTGTACACATTCTGGATATTAAGTACCCCGATAACTTACATATATATATATGAATATACATATATATCTGTATATCTTACATATAATTATAAGTAATCTTATTGAAATTATATTCGTAGTCATCATATACCAAATCCTGTAAGGTGATTATAATTATCCCATTTGTTGAGAAGAGAAGAAAGGAACTAAAAGTAGCTAATTATATTAAATATTTGAGTTTTAACCAAAATCTTTCTAGCTCCAAAAAAAAGTTTTTAGCCAGTACTTTACCCACTGTGGCCTAAATTGCCTTTGATAATCTGAAAGACTTTCGTTTTAGTGTTAATTGACTTTAAAAGTTACTAATTGTTTTCTGATATTCTGTTTCACTCATTTGATACAATACGTTCCAAAACACACTTTTCATTATATTAAAATGACCTCTTTAAAATTTTATCCTCATGGCAAGCAATTCACTTTTTCCAATACATATAATGCCTCTCTTAAAACCTATCCATTTAAAGAGAAGCTAAATATCAAGTTTTAATATTGAAAAAATGATTCTTTTCTCTTAAATTCATGTGGCAGAATTTCATTCAATGTGGACTATCTATGATTTGTTCTAAGTATGTCTAAAGATGTTGGTCTCCCTAAGCTTTTCATTGTAGGTTTATTAATAGTCTATGATACCAGAAATGTAATGCTGCAACATGGCCAAACTGAATTATGAAAACTGTGATGAATTCCTACCTAAGTTAGTACAAATACATCTGTTTTTTGTTATGTTTTTATTCCACAAGGAAAAGGGTATGTGACTTGGGTACGCTGTTTTATCAAAACATTCTCATTTCTTTTTGCAATATCTAGCCTCACCAGGATATCCTCTAGAAGAGAGCAAGCTTTGAAGTTCACAAAATTTGATTCAACATTGGCATATCATCCTGACTTCAAAGGGATTTACACTGAGTTTCTCATTCCACCTACTCTCATCAAACAAAGAAAGTAACCGCTCCTCCTATGGCTTTTCCCATGTCTATAGCAGTTCATTCTTTCTATCACTCATGGAAAAAATAAGAAAAATCATGAGTCATCTGTGACACCTCACTTTCTCTCATACTGAACATACAACCCACCAGGATATCTTACTGGTTCTACTTTCAGAATGAAATCTGAGCCTGACCCCTTGCTCACCACCCACTCTGCTGGCACTTTCTTGGGAGCCATGGCCTTCTATCCCTCTGATCACTGCAACAGGCTTCTTGCTGCTCTCCTCACTTCCGTCCCCGTCTTGTTTATTCTCAACATGGCAGCCAGAGTGATCCTTTCAAAATACGAACCGAATCAATTCAGTTTTCCTTGCAAACTCCACCCATGGCTCTTGGTAATCCATTTAGAGTGTAATTAAAAGTTTTTAAAAATGCCCTTATTTGCTTTACACAATTACTCGCTTTCCCTCATGTCCTACTCTTCTCTCCTTGCTTGCTTTGCTTGCAGGAAACTGTGCTTCTGAACCACTTTAAGGACACTCCTGTTCTCAGGCTTCTACATTGCCACTGCCTTGGCTTCAAACGTTTTCCCTGCTTATGCACAGCACTCTCTCACCTTCAAGTCTTGGTTCATATGTTACAGGTTCACCAAGGCCTTCCCTCATAATTTACCTGAAATTAATCCCACATGAAAGGGATACCCTTCACTGCTGATCCACCTAACCCTGCTCTGCATTTTTGTTGTTCTATAGTACTTCCCACTATTATATAATTTACTTATTCATACTTTTTTAATTGCCCCTCTCTGAATTCTGAAAATAAGCCCCATGAGCACAAGAGTGTTTGATTTATTCTTGATGAAAATAATGCCTAGTACATAGTTGACTCTTAGCACCAATTTGATAAAGAATGAATGTGGTAATTTAATTAAATGCATGGCTATATATGGCATTGTAAGAATTTATGTATTTTTGTAATACTTTTTGATTTGTTTGGAGAAGACTCTCTAATAACATTCCAATATAATAGCACCTAATTCCCACACAACCCACAATTTCCTGGTGGGATGTATGTGGAGTATGAGAGGAAGTGAGGAGTCACACACGTTATTGCTCATATGCTCATTACTTTGAGATAATTAATCAAAATATCTTAATTTAAATATTCATTGTTTTGAATTGTTTCACGGAGATTAGAAGAAAATTAACTTCGATCAGATGCTTTAAATTAACTCTAAATGAGTGCTAAACACTTGTACATACATCATGTTATTTCTTGTAAAAACTTATGATATGGATTTATTAATTCCTTTTTCAGTGCATTTAACCCACGACCCATAGATGACACCTTCATGAAGCTTCTATGATTCACAATTCTATGTTGTTTTCAAAACTTCTTTTTATAAGAAAATAAAATTTCCATGGGTTCATTGAACGTCTATGGCATCACATAAGTATAACCAAAATTTTGAAATATAGTAGTAATAATAAAGCACTAAATATTGTAAATATACCAAAAAGATGAATAGTTACACAATAAGAAGGCTCACATATTATTTTAGAAACCAGGTTAGTTAAAATGTTCAGGTAGTATTCTCATTTCTTTTTGCAATATCTAGCCTCACCAGGATATCCTCTAGAAGAGAGCAAGCTTTGAAGTTCACAAAATTTGATTCAACATTGGCATATCATCCTGACTTCAAAGGGATTTACACTGCTGAAGAATTTCACTGAGTTCAGGAAAGAAAGCAGAATCTAAACTTCCTGTGAAATCTAACTTCAGAATACCTGGTAACTTCAACAAAATAAGATACTTTTGGGAATCAAAAATAGCTGGATTCACAAAGAACATTTCTTTTTAAATTTCTGTTTAATATTTATTGCAATGTGAAAATAGAAAAACAAAAATTAGGAGTTCAGTGTTTGGGGGATAAAGCTTTCCTAAACATATATTTAATTTTAGGTAAGAAATAATATTGATATAAATGTATTCTTTCCTGCCCATTCATATGGGCAGCACTGGTTCATCAATCTCATTTTTACTTTCCCTAAAAGAATTTCCCTATATATATTTTTTTGATTATGAGTTTGGAATCTTGATTTCATTTAGGATTTATTACATTTAACATTTATTTCATTCCTTTCACTTAAGTTTAACACTTACGTTTACAGACTCAAAATCACTTTTAGAAGTTTCTACCAGTGTGTCCTGCACTTTTATTCTACTCTTTTTTTGTGGTCATGGCATTCTCTTTCCATTCCCACTTCCTTCCCCCAACTCAACCCAACCCGTTATAGTATTTTCAAAATTTACAGCTATGAAAGTGCTACTTATTCTATAAGGCCTATTTGAATATTCCATCTATTTTCAGTGTCTCTTGCTATGTCCAAGAATACATGTCTTATCACCTTCACACTTATCTGTATGAATGAATGACTATAGTTCATTTCTATCTCTCATCACTCCTTATACCTGGTTTAATTGAAGAAAAAATTATTTAATTATTTTGAGTTAAACTATTAAATTGAATCATTGCAAACCCTCCCCCCATCTATGTAACATATATATAGGATGAGTAGAAATTGATGAGACTAAATTTATAATTACTAAATTAGGTCTCTTCTCTTAAAGGGTTAATAACATACAATTAATAACAATGCATATACTTTGCAATATATAAAATTCATTTATATGTTTTCTTTCCTTAAACTCTCATAACAATTCTATTGATTTTCAGATTTGAATAAATGAGGTATTTGAAGAGATATTACTCTGTGAGAAGTTTAAGAAATTCAGAGCCAGTAACAGATATTTTAATGATAACTACATTTTATTCAGCTATTTTTACACATGAAGATGTGTGGTAATCTATAAGGAAGGCTATTAATAACCCCATTTTGTTAATGAGTACACTAAGCTTTGGATAGATTCAATCACTCACCCATGATCACACAGAGTCAAATCTAGATCTTCTCTCTCCAGAGCAAAAGCCAACCTAATACAATTATTAGAAGTTACAATTGAAAGGTAGCTTAGAAATCATTTCCTCCTAACCTCTCATTTTACAAATGAAGAAATTGAGGCAAAAATAGTTTCCTGCCCAAAGCTGTATAGCTCTCGGACAGAACTCACTCTGCCCTTGCCACCTTAACCTCCAATAACTGCAATGAACAAGTAGAACTAAGAATGTCTGTTAAGTATGAAGACTGGAATGTACAGATAGATTTATGTCACTTTCCTAGAAGAGAACAATACTAAGCTGGAAAAAGATATTCAAAATATAGATTTATTTCACTTCCCTAATAGAGAACAATAATGAGGTGGAAAAAGATACTCAAAATATCACCCCTGGTGGCCTCTTTCACTGTCAAGAGAGATCCAGAGTCTCCACCTCCTTTTAAGGATCACAGCCTGCTGGCTGCTTATTTCTGGCAGCTGATATATCCACCTTCACTGAAAGTGGAACTCCAGATCCCTTTTTGGCCCCAACCAGTCAGGGAAAAGGCAAGATCTTAGAAACTCTGGGCTGCATTATTCTTGATTGGGGGATAAACAAACATGCTGCGTATGTTGGTTCTTCACTTTTGTTGATGAAGTTTATAAAAGTTTTATTGAAGCCATTTGTGACTCCTCAGAGCCAAAACTTCTGCACATAAGGGTAGTGTATATGACCTAGAAGAAAGATTATATTAATTCTGGTGCTGGATTCAACTTTGTCTCGAAAAGAAAAAATTGCTTACAAATGCACTCCCACTTCTTCCTTTCTGTCTTCCATGGCTGTTTCTGAGACATCCTAACAATATGTTGTTCATTAAAGACAAAGAAAAGAAAAAAACCTTTCTATCATAAGCAGTTTGAACCTGCTTAATAAAATGCAGAAATAATAAAATTAAAACATTTAATTTGTTCTAGATGGTCATCTCTTTATAGGTTAAATGGTTTTGTTGTGTACTTTTGATGGTAAGGAAACAGAAGATAAAAAAGAAACAGTCCCGGCCAATGATGGCTTAAATTTCAGTGGGAGAGATAAATAAATGCACAAATAGAGTATTGCTATATAATGTGGTAACCTGCACAAAAATCACTTTACTCTGGAATATTAGTGAAACAAAAATTAATGCATAGTACTACATTGTGCTTTTTGTTTCTTTTTTGAGACAGAATCTCTCTGTCACCCAGGCTGGAGTACAATGGCACAATCTCAGCTCACTGCAACATTCACTTCCCAGGTTCAAACTATTATCTTCCCTCAGCCTCCTGAGTAGCTGGGATTACAGGCATGCACCACCATGCCTGGCTAATTTTTTGTATTTTTAGTAGAGATGGGGTTTCACCATGGTTAAGCTGGTCTTGAACTCCTGACCTCATGATCTGCCCTCCTTGGCCTCCCAAAGTACTGGGATTGCAGGCAGGAGCCACCATCCCTGGCCATTACCACATCTTAAAATAAAATATAGAAGTCTAAATAAAATCGTTAAAGGAAAATGAGTAACAATTCAATAAACCAAAGCATAATTTTGATATGCTTTTGGAAAAACACAAACATATAATAGGGCTAATTAAGCTGTTTGTTACAGAAATTTAAGCTGTTTATTTCAGAAATCTTAGACTCTTACAAAAGACTAGCAGTAGCAGAGATGGTTAACTGATTACCAAGCATGTTTCTTTTCTATTGAGAGCATAGCTGACTAAATTTTCTTCCTTCCTTTCGGTTAGGCTTGACAGAGATGGAGTTTTAGCCAATACAATTTTGAAGAGAAATAATAAAAACCTCTTTCATGTATAACCATCAGAACCTCCAATGTGTACATTCTACCTGTGCTTTCCCCTCTCAGCTTGGTGCAGATGGGCATAATGACTGGGGGAATAGGAGAGCCATTGCTGGGAAGACTTGTGTCCCTAAGTCAGTAAGAAAAGGAGAATCCCTCAATCACCACAAACACATTTTCATGACTGTTAAGTGAGCAAGAAATAACCTTCAATATGGGTATCATAATTATCATCTGAAGTTTCATGCGGCATTCTTCTAATATGCCAGCCCTTTTGAAGAACTGAAATATAAACACTACTCTCACTTTTTTTTAAATCACATTGGTTAACTGAGCATGATTTATGGAATCACAGAATTTTAGAGGCCAGATTGTAGAGAATAATAGCCATAGAATATTAGGCATAATTTAGTCAAACAGTCTCATTTTAAAGATGAGGAAATTGATTTGAATTACCAAGAGTAATTTGAACCCCTTCTCATTGTTCCCTCATCTCTAGGATTGAGAACTGCTTCTATAGAAGCTACTTTTCTCTTCTTATATTTTCGGTTGTCTCATTATCATCAACTTTGTACATAGTTAATAATTGTTCATATTAAAATTTCATTGTTTAAATAACTGATATGGGCTCTTTCCTCTTACTGATCCCTGATGTGGACAGAAGAGGTTTATATCCTTTATTGGTGAATGAAATAAACAAAAACGTGAAGCAAATTATTACTTATCCTGATAGTCTCTCCTGAAATTGGCTGACCAAGAAGGGACACATGTTGCAGCAACCTTAAGTGCTTCCTTCAATACCAGATCATGGATCAGACATAAATGTATAAGGATCATTCCAAGATGGCTTTGACTTTCTCAGTTAACTGTGTTCTATGTTGGGAAAAACAAGGGTACTTTAGTGAAACTGAGAATGACCAACTCATGCTATTATCATTTTATGGTTAACTTCATTAAACACAACAAGCTTGTAACAACTACAGATTAAAACCAAACTTCTTGTGTTCTATCTTCAGTTTCTTTCTCCTAGGAATTTTCAAAAATTTTAGCTAGATAAATTTGAAGAATATCTCTATTTATTAAATCTTAATTTTTTATTTTATATTGTTATGATATTCTGGATCTCTTTTCTTAGCGTAATAATTTAAAAAAAAACTTTTAGCTAGATGAACTTGAAGAATATCTATTTATTACATCTTAATTTTTATTATTTTATATTGTCAAGATATTCTGGATCTCTTTTTTCAGGTTAATATTATTCCTTACTAGGAAAGTAGAAATAAACATCTGTGCATTACGGTTTTTATATTTAAGTGAAAATTCTTCCCTCCGCTTAACTGTTTGCTCAAAATAGAGTTAGACTATTTATTACTTGTTTTTCAGAGATTCACTCACTCTACATCCACTATAACATGGACCACCCATTTTTTTTTTTAACCCAGACTTGGCTTTTCTCCATATGTGATTGATCCTGCAGATTTATTGTTTATGTCCCTCATGCAGAGCCTCTGATTTTTCTTCCCACAGTGGTAATAACAGAGATCTTACTCTGCTTACTTTTTGATTAAAAGAGTGCCACAAATTGGTTCAGAGATTCAATCTATTTTCACATTGTAGAAGACACAGATAATATTACACTTCTTAAATAAAAAGAAATAACCATATGTGTTTGCTGTAGCAGCTCAAGAGTTTAACTCCTTAATTGTTCCATATTCAGCAGCTTCCTTCACTCCCCTGTAGACTTTCCCATTTTGCCCACACACTCTGAAGGATCTAATGTGAGGGCGAAGGCTAACATAGCTGCCTCTCACAGTTCTCCTTCCTATGTAACCCTGTTTAGCTGTCCCAGAACTATAAGACAATTTTCTGATGCTCTGCCTATTTACATCTGGCATACAGCCTAGCAAATTCACAAGGATTTATAAAGACCACCTTGGCTTTCACATTGGATATAAATGTCCAGACGCTAAGATGTAATATTTTACAGGACCAGAAGATTGAGTCACTCTGTGCAGCCCAGGAGATGTTGTCCGGGGCCCACGCCTATCAAAAGCTCACATTTGTTAATACCCTCAGCCAATGTGAGGTGCTTGTTAATAAAAATTTACAGTTAGTGGCACTAAGCAGATGTGTAATTTGAATCGCTTTAATAGAAGAGTTTCTCAGTCTGGTAGCAGAAGAAGAAGTCAGAGACAATCAAAGCATGAGAAGGACTCAATGAGCCACTGCTACTTTGAAGATTGAAGAGGCCATGTGAGATGAAAGGGAGGTGACTGATCCCTGATGTGGACAGAAGAGGTTTGGTAGAGCCTGGAATGGGTCCTCATTTCTATACCACAAGAAAAGGACTTCTGCCAACGACTTGCATAAGCTTAACAGTGTATATGCTTAGAACTCAGGCCTCCAGATTACGGCCCACCCTAGTGGCCACTTCGATTTTGGTCTTATGAACACTTAGAAAAGAGAACCCAGGTAAGCCCACTTGTACTTCTGACCAAGAAAAAACTGTGATAATGACAGTAAGTTTTGGTAATCTGTTGTATAACATTAGAAAAAATGGTATTCTTTCAAGTTCTATTGTTATGAGAAAAACAATAAATGAGATTTCTTTGTGTTTACATTTGACTCATGCTAATTTTGGGGAAGATTCATTAGGTTTTAGGAAAACTAATTACAAATTATAGTTCTATCTTATAAATGCATTTATTTTGAAAAATAATCTTTTATGAATCACAATTTCTTTCGGTTTTATATTTTTGGTGATTTTCTTCCTTAATACAACTTGCCGTAATGACAACAATAAACTCAGCAAATCTGACATAACCCCAACATTCTGATTGTGTTTTATTTTATTTTATTTTTTATTTAACAAGATAATTTTATTTTTTAGAATCTTCATGGGTACATAGCAAGTATATATATTTGTAGGATATATGAGACGTTTGATACAGTCATGCAATGTGAAATAATCACATCATAGAGAATGGGGTATTCATCCCCTCAAGCATTTATCCTCTATGTTCAACATAATTCATTTAAACTCTTTTAGTCATTTTAAACTGTACAACTGAGTTATTATTGACTATAATCACCTTGTTGTGTAATCAAATACTAGGTCTTATTCATTCTTTCTAATTTTTG
This sequence comes from Cacajao melanocephalus, assembly GCA_963573385.1. Classification (NCBI taxonomy): domain Eukaryota; kingdom Metazoa; phylum Chordata; class Mammalia; order Primates; family Pitheciidae; genus Cacajao; species Cacajao melanocephalus. The sequence goes on along the minus strand of CAUYLG010007839.1, from coordinate 8,692 downwards.
GCTCCAATTAGCTATTCCCTCCTCTCCCCACAGCCCCCACTATCAATCCCAGCCTCGGGTAACCATGCTTTGACACTCTATGTCCATTATTTGAGTTGTTTTGATTTTTAGATCCCCTAAATAAGTGAGAACATGTGATGTTTGTCTTGCTGTGCCTGGCTTATTTCACTTAACATAATGAATGATCTGTAGTTCCATCCATGTTGTTGCAAATGACTGGATCTCATTTTTTTTTTTTGTGGTTGAATAGTAATCCATACCACAGTTTATTTATCCATTCATTTGTTGATAGACACTTAGGCTGCTTTCAAATCTTGACAAATATGAATAATGCTGCAACAAACATGGGAGTGCAGAAATCTCTTGAATTTTCTGATTTCCTTTCTTTTGGGTATAGAACCAGTAGGAGGATTGCTGAATCATATGATAGCTCTATTTCTAGTTTTTTTAAGAACCTCCAAACTGTTCTTCATAGCTATTGTACTAATTTGCATTTCCACCAACAGCATATAGAGTTCCCTTTTCTCCATAACCTTGCTGGTATTTGTTATTGTCTGTTTTTGGATAAAGCTATTTTAACCTTGATGAGATGATATCTCATTGAACTTTTGATTTGCACTTCTCTGATGATCAGTGATGTTGAGCAGCTTTTCATATGCCTGTTTGCCATTCGTATGTCTTCTTTATAGAAATGTCTATTCAAATCTTTTGCCCATTTTTTGGATTCATTTATTAGATTATTTTCCTATAAAGTTGTTTGAGTTCCTTATGTACTCTGGTTATTAATGCCTTGTCAGATGGATAGTTAGCAAATATTTTCTACCAGTCTGCTGATTGTCTCTTCACTTTGTTGATTGTTTCTTTTGCTGCATAGAAGCTTTCAACTTGATGTGATCCCATTTTTCCATTTTTGCTTTGGTTGCCTGTGCTTGTGAGATATTACTTAACAAATTTTAGTTGAATAACAGTGGTACAAGTGGGCATCCTTGCTGTGTTTCAGAACTCAGAGGAAAGGCTTTCAGTTTGTCCCTATTCAGTCTGATACTAGCTGAGGGTCTGTCATATATAGCTTTTATTATGTTGAAGTATGTCCTTCTATCCCTAGTTTTTTGATGGTTTTTATCATAAAGTGATGTTGAATTTTATCTAATGCTTTTTGAGCATCAATTGAAGTAATCACATGGTTTTTTCCTTCATTCTAGCGATATTATCAGTTTGAATGATTTGCGTATAGTCAACCATCCTTGCATCACTGGGATGAATCCATTTGACCATGATGAATGATCTTTTTAATATACTGTTGAATTCAGTTTGTTACTATCTTGTTGAGGAGTTTTGCATCAATAGTCATCAGAGATATTGGCCTGTAGTTTTCTTTTTTTTGATGTCTTTCTCTGGTTTTGGTTTCAGGATAATACTAGCTTAGTATAACGAGTTTGGAAGTATTCCCTCCTTCTCTCTCTCTCTCTCTCTCTTTCTCTTTTTTTATATTGTATTGTGTTTTAGGTTTTGGGGCACATGTGAAGAACATGATGGATTATTGCATAGGTACATACATAGCAATGTGGTTTGCTGCCTTCCTCCCCATCACCTATCTCTCTCTCTCTCTCTCCCTCTGGAATAGTTTAAATAGAATTGTTATTCTTTTTATAAATGTTTGGTAGAATTCAGCAGTAAAGCCATAAGGTCCAGGAGTACGTTTTTCTGGGAGATATTTTATTATGGCTTCAATCTCACTGCCTGTTGTTGGTCTGTTCAGGTTTTGGATTTCTTCCTGCTTTAATCTTAGCAAATTTTATGTGTCTAGGAACTTGTCCATTTCTTCTACATTTTCCAATTTATTGGCATATACTTGCTCATAGTAGCCACTAATAATCCTTTGAATTTCTGCAGCCATTGGATGAAATGTTCTATACATATCCATTAGATTCATTTGGTCTATAGTGTAAATTAAGACTAATGTTTCTTTGTTGATTTTCTGTCTGGAAGCAATAGCCTTCAATTATTATTGTATTGGCACCTTTGTCTCCCTTTAGCTCTAGTAATATTTTCTTTATATATCTGGGTGCACCAGAATTATTATATCTTCTTGTTGAAATAACCCCTTTTTCATTACATAGTGACCTTTTTTGTCTCTTCTTATAGTTTTTGTCTTGTAATCCATTTGTCTGATATATAAATATAGATACTCCTGTTCTTTTTTGCTTTCCATTGTCATGGAATATCATTTTCCATTTCTTTATTTTCAGTCTATTTATATATCTTTGTAGGTGAGTTGTGCTTCTTATATACAGCATATCAATAGGTCTTTTTTTTTAATTAATCCATTTAGCCACTCTGTCTTTTGAGTGGAAAATTTAATCCATTGATATTCAATGTTATTCTTAACAAGTAAGGACTTACCCCTACTATTTTGTTATTTGTTTTCTGGTAGTTTTGTGGTGCTCTCTTTCTTTCTTTTGTCTTCCTTTAGTAAAGGTGATTTTCTCTGGTAATATGATTTAGTTTCCTGCTTTTCCAATTTTGTCTGTATCTGTTGTATGTTTTTTGATTTGAAGTTATCGTGAGGTTTGCAAATACTGTCTTAAAACTCATTATTTTAACCTGATAACAACTTAACACTGTTTTTTGTGTAAAAAAATAGCAAAAATGAAACTAATAAAATTATATGCCTTAACTTTGCACCCTTTCTTTTTAACTTATTTATATCTTATTGTACTGTCTATGTCTTGAAACGTTGTTATAGTTATTATTTTGGAATGTCTGATCACTTTGTCTTTCTATGTAGGATAAAAGTAGTTCGTGCAACACAGTTATAGTGTTATAATATTCTGTGTTTTTCTCTTTACTTACTGTTACCACTGAGTTTTGTACTTTCAAGTGACTACTTGCTGGTCATTAATATCCTTTTCTTTCTGATTGAAGTACTCTAGCATTTCCTGTATGACAAGTCTGGTGTTGATGAAATCCCTCAGCTTGTTTTTGTCTGGGAAAGGCTTTATTTCTCCTTCACATTTGAAGGATATTTTTTCTGGACATACTATTCTAGGTAAAAGGTCTTTTTTCTTCTTTCAACACTTTAAATATGTCATCCAACTCTCTCCAGGCCTGTAAGGTTTCCACTGAAAAGTCTGTTGTCATATGTATTAGAGCTCCATTGTATGTTCTTTCTTTTCCCTTGCTAACTTTAGGATCTTTTCTTTATCTTTAATGGTTAGGGGTTGGATTATTAAATGCCCAGAGGGAATCTTCTTCGGGTTAAATCTTTTTGGTGTTCTATTGTCTTCTTGTATTTGAATATTGATGTCTTTTTCTAGATTTTGGAAGTTCTCTGTTACATCCCTTTGAAAGAATGTCATTGTGTGGATATATGTGTATTTCATTCTGCAAAATTGTATTGCATGAGGAATGACATGCAATAGGTTCATATCTCCATATATCCAATCAAAATACTGAATAGTTCCATCACCAATAAGGTCCTTAGCATTATTATCATCACACTTTACCCCTTCTATTGCTTTTCTTGCTCCCTGATCAAAAGATATTTGAAAGGACTTGGGTGTTGTGACCTAAGCTGTATCTACTTCATAGGGCACCAGTAATGCTGTGATCCTTGCGGACTTGTAGGTAGCACCTTGAAGGTCTTGGAGAAGATTTAGGATAATTTTCTAGATTACCATATTGAGACTCTTCTGATCACTTGCCATTCAAGACTGTCTTTTCTATACTACGAGTGTTCACCTGATTTTGGATCCTGTAAAGATTTTTTTTTTTTGTATAGATAGTTGTTAAATTGGTGCCCTTGTTGTTGGGGAATGACTGCTGAACCCTTTTATTCTTCCATCTTGCTTCACCTCTGTCTCTGATTGTGTTTTAAACACAAAGCATATATCTTTACTACAAAGTATTACTCAGCAATAAAAATAATAAACTATGCAAACAACTTGGAAATAATGCACAAAAATGTACATAAGGAATGCTTCAATTATATATGTTTAAAATGACAAAATTATAAAAATGGAAAATGGATTAGTGGGTTCCAGAACTTAGGAGCAGGGAGTGAGAGAGGCAATAGAAGGGGTATGAGTGTGATGATAATAATACTAAGGACCTTATTGGTGATGGAACTATTCAGTATTTTGATTGGATATATGGAGATATGAACCTATTACATGTTATTCCACATGTATCTGCAGAATGAAACACAGATATATCCACACAATGACATTCTTAAACTCATTGGAATAAAAAGAAACAGTAAGTCAGTGTTGAAAATATATACTTAATAAAATATAGTAAACCAAAAAATGAATTAAAATAAGCAATTTAGGAATGCTGCATGAAGAATGCAATATGAAAGTCCTTAAATAGAGCAATAAATTTATGTAATATACTGAGTCTCACGAAATTTAAAACTATATTGAAATATTAAAAGAAAAACTACTAAAAATACTTCTGAGAATATGAAGGACCAATTTATGACATCCCGAGCTAGTAAAAATCATATACTGAAGAGTACAAGCATGAATCCACTAACAATATTCTCATTGTTTAGTAAGTAATCAATAGAGACACCTGTATAATTGAGAAGGTAGAAAAAATGGGAAGCCAGAACAATTTTTACATGTGATGTTTAGATAAATGAGCTAATTATGAAAACATTCACCAAATAGGCATTATTGGAAAATAAGCAGGATGGTAAAAGGGAAGATTATTTGGGCCATGGTGAATTTGAGGATTCTGTAAGTGGAGGAATACAGTAGGCAGTAGATACATATGCGATTACAGTTCAGAGAAGTGTAAGCTAGTGATGACACTTGAATAATGAGCACTGGAAACTCAGAGAGTGAAAAAATAATTCTTGGTTGAGTGCAGAGTGAGATCTATAAAGAATAAAAAGGACAAGAACAGAATCTTAGGAAATAAGAGTAGTTCCAGAATATGAAGAGGAAGAGAATAATGCTGACAGGAAATCACCAAAGAAATTTGAGGGAACCTATTAAAAATAATGTAATGAAAATCAGGAAGGGAATGATAGAAATGGTCAAACAGAAGATTGTCAAACACAGTTGTCAAAGCAAGAGTCTTGCTTGACCAGCAAGACTCATGGAATTGAAAATAATCTTTATAATAATTAATTGAGAATTAATTGTTGACTTTAATAATTGGGGTTTGAGATGAGGGGTAGGAGGTAAACAGCTGATTTTTGTCAGTTGATGATGGAGTAGATGTATAGAAGTGGTAACAGTTAATGGGAACTTATATTATTTCCTGTGAACAGGAGAGGCATGCGGGATCAAAGGAGGCAAATTTTAAACATGGAAATGACTGAAACACTTATACATAGATTGTGGGGAAATAGCTATTAAAGAAAAAGAAGGGACAAATTTAAGAAAGACAAAGCCCCAAAACTACTAATATAGTATGGTTATGTCCCTAAATACATAAAAGTGAATATAATCACATTTATGTTTTTACTACACTTACATTTCTGGATATGAAGTTATAAAGATATGATTCTGACTTTATTTTACTTTTCCAATGTCTTGTTATTTATATAAGACTTCAGAAGTGAAATGTAGTTCAAATAAAGCAATTTTAAATAATTACACAATTGATTAATGGACTATTGACTGGAGAGAAGCATAATTTATTTAGCTCGACGCTTTTAAACCATGTCATCAATGTGACAGCATATACTTGCTCTTTTCAAATAATATTTGACTAAGGCATTCTACAGTCCCAATCACTATCACTGTGTGACATTCCATGGCCAGACGCGTGTTACAGTGTTAATTTACACATGGATGCACTGATAGTTCTTAGGTCAGTTAGCTCTCAATGTGAATCAATACTGCATATTTCATGCTCTGTCATGTCTCATTGCATTAATAGCCATGCATATGGTGAGGTCCATAATCTATGGCTATTTTACAACATTTTCAAATGCACTTGTCATGAATGGGGTAGACAAGTACTTCATTAAATAAACTCGTTTTCAGAAAGCATGTGTCTTCAGGAGAAGGCTGGCATTTAAGGTAATGTAAGTTGCTTTTATCTATGTCAGACAAAAAGGAGGGCACTTGTAACTGTTAATTTACATCAGATCTATCTTTTATAAGTCAGATAATGTGCTGATAAGACCTCTCATTTACCATTGTCACTTGTCTTCCTTTGGGTTGATATATTTAGCTTTATACCAACTACTAAGGAGTTCTTCTGAAACCTTTTATTACAATGTTTACTAGAACATGATGTGAGGGAGAGTGTAACCTGTAAAAACAGCCCTGACCATGGGTACTTTGCATCCATCTTATTTTTTTCTTAATTTTAATTAAATAATTGACAAACAAAGGTTGTATATATTCAAGGTCTGATGATGATGATTTGAACATGATGATTTGATATATGTATACATTGCATAATGATTACCACCATCATATTAGTGAACATATTCACAGTTACATTTTTTTGTGTATTTATGTCTGTGATGAAGACTCTTAAAATCTGATCTATTTTCAAATTTGAAACAATACAGTAGAACGTACTCATCTTATAACTGAGTTTGTACCTTTTGACCAATATTGCCCTATTCCATTATGACTCACCATTCTGTCTGCTTTAATTAGTTTGAATTTTTAGATTCTACATGCAGAAAATTCAATACAATATTTGTCATTCTGTGGCTGGCTTATTTCACTTGGCATAATGTTCTCCAGGTTCATTAATGTTGCTTGCAAATGGTAGCAAGATTTCCCTTTTTTTTTTTTTAATTTTCTGACAGTTTCTTTCTCTCTGTTTCCCAGACTGAAGTGCAGTGACACGATCTCAGTCCACTGCAGCCTTGACCTCCTGTGCTTAAGCAATCTTACACTTGAGCCGTAACCCCCAACCCCCAATAGCTGGGACTACAGGTCCACGCCATCATGCCTGACTAATTTTTATACTGCTTTGTAGTGACAGGGTTTCACCATGTTGCCCAGGCTTATCTTGAACTCCTGAGGTCAAGGGACCTACCAACCTTGGCCTCCCAAAAGTACTGAAATTTCAGGTGTGAGCCACTGTGCCTGGCCAAGATTTCCCTTTTTCTAAAGGCTGAATAAGATTCTATTGTGTATATTTATCACAGTTTCTTTATCCATTCACCCATTAACAGACGCTTGTTTCCATATCCTTTCATCGTTTATTAGTGGCTTTTACACTTCTTTTCTAAAAATATGAAACTGTATGATCATGAAAATCACATGTGGAAAATCACTTTATCAATAGAGTTTAGTTAATACAAATTATCCTGATTCTATTTGCATTGAGGCAAAAAATACGAAAGCTTGAAATCGCTAGTATTGAAAACATAGAGGACTAACTTCTGGATCTTTCAGGTAGACATTTTTCAAACGAGGCCAGGAGCTCCGTTGGGGTTTTAACATATAGTGAAAGAGAGAAGTGGCACTGAACTTTCTTCCTCAGAGACTGGCCAAGTATTGAGAACACAGAGAGCAGCGTCAACACCAAGGAGTAAGGCATAGGACATATTTGAATTGTGGAAAATCTTGGCAGAGATTAGAGGACTCACCAGGAAAAGGGTGATATCAGCTTCCACATAAGTGGGCTTGCTATCATTCTCCCCCAAAATGTCAAGAGGAAGCAGAATAACTGGGCCAGATCTCTCATGCTCTGGAGACTTGGTAAGTTCAGGAAGTCGAGGAGTTTGAAGGTTTTCCCCAAGTGCTTTATCATATGACTGACAGTCTTCTTATTCACATTATACAACATCAATCCGTATTTGGGATTCAGGAATCCATTTATGGGATTTTTTTGTTTGCTTGTTTTAACCTCCAACAACTAGACCTGAGACAAATAATTGAAACAATAACAAAAGTAACATCTCCAAGGACTCAGTAGAAAAATAAAAAAAAAAAAAGAGTTGGCAGGACAATAATAAAACACATCCAGAGAAGCAGAAGTACTTAAGAATGTGGCTACCAAGAGAAGAGTTTAAAGATATTCAAGTTCCTCACACATATACACCACACATAAGATATTTGGTGATTGAGAAACCTAGGATTATTTTTGAAACAAAGTCTTAGGAGATAAATTTAAGGAGAGGATAGTCACTGGTGAAACAGAGACTAGTGATCCAGAAGATTCAGTGTATGAACTATCGACCGCGTGCGGTGGTTCACGCCTGTAATTCCAGCACTTCGGGAAGCCAAGGCGGGCAGATCACCTGAGGTCAGGAGTTCGAGACCAGCCTGGCCAACATGGTGAAATCCTGTCTCTATTAAAAATACAAAATTAGCTGGGCCTGGTGGCGGCGCCAGTAATTCCAGCTACTCGCAAGGCTGAAAAAGGAGAATTCTTTGAACTTGGGAGGCAGAGATCACTACACTCCTGTCGGGATCGGCACGTCTGCCGGGGAGGCTCTTGGCCAGCAAGAGGGTCCCAACCTGGAAGGAGAGCAGTGCACGAGAAATAAAGAACATAGACAGATGTGGTCTGGAGGACTGAATAGGCTGTGCCTAAGCAGCAACTTTATTGTGCACAAGGTTCGGGTTATATACATTTTCTTAAGAGAAGAACAAATCAATAAATCACATACGATTATTAATACAGATGACAGGTAGACAATTGGTAATTTCCAAAGGTGCTAATTATTTTGGGAAGTTAAACAATGACATAGTTTCTCAAGACC
>CAUYLG010007838.1:0-12046 GCA_963573385.1 Cacajao melanocephalus | reverse complement strand
TTGTTAATCGGCCATCTTGGATCTCTCTCCGCCCGGTGATGAAGTTTTTTTGTTTCTTAGTTTTCCTTTGGCGGACGCCCCTTCCCCACAGAGCTGGACCTTCCCGGTTCGGCTGTGCTTGCTGTGAAACTCTCAGTCCTCAGCGTTTCCAATTGCTGTTCTCCTTGTGGGGATGGGACCAACTGAGCCTGACTCAAAGGGCACCCCGTCCCGTATACTCCGCACCGAGAAGCGCCGTGCCGGGGCGCCGGCAAAACAGCCATGCCGGCCAAAAAAGTTGCACTGGCGACCCGTGTGGCTCCTCCGCTGGGAATCTCCCGGTCTGTGGGCACTAAAAATTCGTCTGAAAGTGCGGCATCCACTCACTCTCTGCGCTTTCACTGGGAGCTACAATCCTGAGCTGTTGTTAATCGGCCATCTTGGATCTCTCTCCCGACTAAGGTAGGTTTTTAAACCATTGAAGATGGAGCTGGGTCTGCCATTTGCAGAGAGTGGAGATGAAAATGAAATGAGCATTGTATGTAAAAGTATACCTGTGTAGGTTTAATATTGTTCCTTAGGTGCTAACTAGTTTCAAAAACATGAGTTATCCATTTTTAATGACTTTGTTAAAAAATGACACAGATCTCCTCTGTAATGTCATATTTTAAATGATATTCATATTTATTTCATAATGTAAGGCTTTGTAATGATAAATATCTCCAGAAAGTTCTGCAGTGTTTATTTATTTATTTATTCATTTATTTATGTTTGAGACAGAGTCTCACTCCTGTTGCCCAGGCTGGAGTGCAGTGGCACAATCTCAGCTCACTGCAACCTCTGCCTCCTGGATTCAAGCAATTCTCACACCTCAGCCTCCTGAGTAGCTAGGACTACAGGTGCATGCCACCACACTCAGATAATTTTTGTATTTTTGGTAGAGATGGGGTTTTGCTGTGTTAGCCAGGCTGGTCTTGAACTCCTGATTTCAAGTGATCTGCCTGTCTTGGCCTCCCAAAGTGCTGGGATTACAGGCAGGAGCCACCAAGTCTGGCCTAGTGTCTATTATATAAGACAATGATAATATATGCTACACACCTTGCCCAAGAATCTGGCAGCAAATAATAGGTGCTGAATAATTCATTAATTTCCTTTTGTCTGTGGCTTCTGGAGTGAAAAAAAAATACGCTACTCATGTACAAAAACATCAACAAAGAAACCAGTACAGAGTAAATGCAACAGATTAAGAGCTAGAGAGGAATAAATAGTACCTTACTTTCTTTCTTTTGTGGAATTTCTGGGGACAGAGGAAGAATAAACACCTTGCAAAAAAGAACAGGGTTTGGAGGAGAGTAGAATTGAGATGCCCTTCAGTCATCTAGATCTGATGATATGGTGGCTGTGCCTTTCACAGAGTGGTTTTGGATTTGTGAGCAACATAACTTCAGTCCTGGATCCTGGGACTTAATTCTTGTCCTCCTGACTCCAGGTGCTGTAAGCCTGCAAGGGACTGAATGTTTGTCCCCCTCCACCACAAATTCATATGTTGAAATCCTAACCCCCAGTGTGATGGGGCCTTTGGGAGGCGATTAGGTCATGAGGTTATGGGGATGGAGCCCTCATGAGTGGTATTCATGCCCTTAAAAGGGACCCTAGAGGGCTCTCTTATCCTCTTTGTGCCATCTAAGGATACAACAAAAAGTCAGCAGTCTGCAACCCAGAAGAGGCCCTTCACCAGAACCCAACCATCATCTTGGCACCCTAATCTTGGACTACCAGCCTCCAGAACTGTAAGAAATCAATGGCTGTTTAAGCTGCCCGGTCTACAGTACCTTGCTATAGAAGTCCAAAGGGACTGTGACAAAGCCTTAAACTGAACTCGAGAACTAAGTGGAATCAGCTGGGGAAAGCATCTATAGGATGTGTCAGCATTCTCCAGCTATAACCAGTTAACAGAGGTTTCAGATAGATGTGCATGCCAAAAACTTTCTGAATTGTTTCTGTCTAGACAAAGGTTTTCTTTAAAGCTTTCAAAGTTATCGTCATCATCTCCAAAAAATGGATAACAATCCCATTTGTCACCCTAGGAATGAAAGTTTTAATAGCAATATTGACCAGCAGAATCCTCCTCAGTGTGATCACCATAAAGGCAGACTGTACCCCTAGGCGAGCTCTTTTGACCCTTCCATCAACCATCACCAGATCTTTCATCTCCACATCAAGACAGACAGGCTGCTGGGAGAGGGCAGATGGCCTGAAGGGGCTTTATATTTTCTTTATTGGACCATGAAACCATAGCACTGTCTCCAGCTCTTTCATTATTGTCACTAAGTTGTGTATGTGTGTTTTACTTGCAGGCTCTCTGAGTGGTGAGATGGGTTTTTAATCCTTTCTTAGCTATTTAGCTGCGTCCTTTGGTGAAGAACTGTCAGTGGCATTTTCATGCTGAGTTATTCACTGTCATTAACCACGGCTGAAATGAAACTGCAGATGCTGCAGGAGGGAAGTGTGTCTGGACAAGAAAACTCTCCGAACTGGTTTCTGCCTATAGAGCGGGCCTGGAGGGGGCCATTCCTGAAGTTGTTTCTCATTTCCCTGACCATGAAAAAAATCTCTGAAGGAGGAATCCTATCCAAGAAGGGCCTTGGGAAATGACCTGATCTGATCCTGGAATTTTAGAGAAATGAAGGTTAAACTGTACAGGACAGAAGCATATCTGTTCTTTCTTAAAGGACCACCAGAGACACAAATTTTCCAATCAGCTAACATTTCCTGACGGCCTACTATAAGGCAGGCTAGTCCTTTTGGGTTTTTTTTTTTTGAAACAGGCTCTCATACTCTCGCTCAGGCTGGAGGGTAATCACAGCTCACTGTAGCCTTAACCTTTCAGGCTCAGGCGATCCTCCTACCTCAGCCTCCCAAGTACCTGGGACTACAGGCACATGCCATCATGCCAGGCGAAATTTTTTATTTTTTGTAGGGTCTTATTATGTTGCCCAGGCTGGTCTCAAACTCCTGGGCCTGAACTCCTGGGCTCAGGTGACCCTCCCATCATGGCTTCCTGAAGTGCTGGGATTACAGGTATGAGCCACTGCACCCCATTCCCCCCACCCCTTTTTTTGAGACAGGGTCTCACTCTGTTATTCAGGCTGTAGTGCAGGTGGCACGGTCACAGCTCACTGCAGCCTCCACCTCCTGGGTTTAAGTGACCCTCCACCTCAGCTTCCTGAGTAACTGGGACCACAGGCACGCACCACTGTGTCCAGCTAATTTTTAAGATTTTTTTTGTAGAGACAAGTTCTCCCTGTGTTGTACAGACTGGTCTCAAGATCCTGGGCTCAAGTGATCCACCCACCTTGGGTTTTCAAAGTGCTAGGATTACTGGCATGAGCCACTGCACCAAGCCTTGTCCTTGTAAATGCTATTCCCATCTGGTCTTCCCAACCATCCTACAAGCCATGTATTATATTTCACTTCCATTTTAAAGTTGAAGAAACTGAGACTTAAAGAGGTTGAGTAACATCATACAGGTAAATGCTGGTAAACCACATCTTGTTGCAAAACCTGTGCTCTTAGCCTCTATTAGGTCATTCATTTGGGCTTCATCCATCCATCCATTCATCAGTTAGCAAATAGTTACTGATTGCTTATAGGAAGCTTAATGATAATGGCTAAAAGGAAAAATAAAGGATTTTTGTTGTTCAATGACTTTTAATCCTTACTTTCAACCAACATCCATTTCCTGTCTTTGTTCTGAGGCTCAGTGCTGACCAGATTCAAATGACTAGACAACTTTCAATCATAATCAAGCATATTTTAAGATTGACATTAAGTCTCCCTGTGAGCTCTCCTTATTTGAGACCCATAGTTGTCATACTGCTCAGTATCCACACAATAAGATGAGGGACAGGTGGAATAAACTGCATTTGGGGTCCTGCTTGATCGGGGAATTCTCAACCCCCATTCAACCAAGGTTGATTCAGAACATTTCCTGATATATTTATGGTTTGACATCTGAAGGGAGGGCAAAGTGTTCCCTCCAGAAAGCTCATGACTATAGGTAAACCTTGACAAAGCAGAAAGGACCTGGTTTCCAGTCCTGACTTTAGCCTTTAAGGGCTGTGTTTCCTTGGCAAGTGACATGACCTCTCTGAACCTACTTCCTCATTTGTCAAGTTAAATAGAACACCTATTCCCTCTCATAGGGTTGTGGTAAACGTGAAATTAGGTTACATAAATAAAAGAGCTCTATAAAGTGCTATTATCCCTGTGAACTCATGTACAAACTGATTCTCTAAGGGAAGTTTGAGATAGCCTTGCAGAGAAAAGACAACTACTGAACTTTGGTATGTAGAAAAATTCGAAGCAATGTGGTCAGTCATGTTGATTAAATCCTTAATTATAGTAACATAGAACGTCATTTAATGTTGTGTAACAAGCCACTTCAAAACAAAACTTAAAACAGTGATTTATTATTCCTCCCAAGTCTGTGTGTTAACTGCTGGTCCATTGGCTGGTGTCCCCGGGCTCACACCTCAGTGACAGAACACAGCTGGAATGGCCGCATGGTCCAAGATGGCCTACCTTACGTGGCTCATAGTTGGCCCTCTCTCTGTATGTGGCCATTCATCCTCAAGGAGATCTGGCTTCTTTCCATGATCTCGGAGTAGCAGGAGGACAAGAAGGAAGGCTGCAAGGCCTTTCAAGGTCAAGGCTCAGAAGTCACATAATGTCTGCCTTCTTTTGGTCAAAGCAAGTGACAAAGCCACCTAAATTCAAAAGGCAGGACAATAGACTCTCCCTCTTGAGAGGAAAGGCCACAAAATAACATTGCAAAGAAGCATCCTAAGTAGGAGAAATTGTGGCCACATTGGCAAATGATCTACCGTAAATGCTTTGTGTATGAGGGGTCATTCTTTGTTTCAAAAATAATATATTTTAAAATAATTTCAAACTTACATTAAAGTTGCCAGAACAGTACAGAAAACTATCTCCCATTTACCCACATTCCCTAATTGTTCATTTTGCTTCTTTTCTCCTTTTCCGTGTCTCTGTAAATAAGTACCAATTATCATAAGTTTGTGAATTTTTATCTTTTTTAAAAATTATAATTGAATATTAGAGACTGGGGTCTCACTATGTTGCCCAGGCTGGTCTCGAACCCCTGGCCTCCCAAAGTGCTGGGATTACATATGTGAGCCACCATGCTCAGCCTGTTTCTGAATTTGTATTTATTTATTTTTATTTTTTGAGACACAGTCTCACTCTGTTGTCCAGGCTGGAGTGCAGTGGTGCAATCTCAGGTTACTGCAGCCTCCGCCTCCCAGGTTCAAGCAATTTTTGTGTCTCAGCCTCCCAATAGCAGGGATTATAGGCATGCATCATGCCTGGCTAATTTTTGTATTTTCAGTAGAGATGGGGTTTCACCATGTTACCCAGGCTGGTCTTGAACTCCTGGCCTCAAGTTATCCTCCCAGTGTGTCCTCCCAAAGTGCCGTGATTACAGGTGTGAGCCACCACACCCAGCCTGTCATGTCTTTTCAAACTTCTTCAATCTTTCAAACTTCTTCAATCTGAAAGTTTGTAATCACCCTTTCCCTGTCTTTCACTTCTTTGACAGTTTTTGGCACGTGAGCCTTACACTCTGCTGGACAACCCTCAACTCAGATCCATCTGATGTTTGCTCCTGACCAAGCTCAGGCTGTGCATTCATGACAGGAACATCACAGAGATGGTGCTGTGCTCCTCTCACTGCTTCACGCCAGGGACAAGCTTGATCCATCATTGGTGATGTTGACCTTAATCATCTAGTCATGTTGGTGACTGTTGGGTTTCTCTACCTTAACTTCACAATTTCACCTGTGTAATTGATTAGTATTGGTGGTAGGGGGAGGTATTCCAATATTATGCCAATATCCTGTTCTTTGTCACACTTCCACCAACTAGCTTAGTATTCATTGACAGCTCCCACATGAATCGGTCACCTCCGTAGTGGTTGTCCAATGTTGATTCTCTACTTCTGTAAGTTCCTCCAGATTTATTAATTGGCATTCTCTTGTAAGGAATAACTTCCCATTGATTGGTTCATTTATTCACACCAGTATGAACTCCTTTAGTAGGTTGCAATTGACTAATATTTGTTTTTTGAGACAGGGTCTTGCTCTGTTGCCCAGACTGGAGTTCAGTGTCCTGGTCCTAGCTCACTACTGCAAGCCTTGAACTCCTGGCCTCAAGCGATCCTCCCACCTCAGCCTCTTGAGGGACTATAAGCACATGCCCACTATTTCTGGCTAATTTTTAAAGTTTTTGTGGAGATGGAGACTCAGTATGTTGCCCACATAGATCTTGAACTCCTGGCCTCAAGTAGTCCTCCTGCCTTGGCATGGATTGATTGATTGAGACAGGGTCTTGCTCTGTGTTGCCCAGGCTGAAGTGCAGTAGCACAGTCTCAGCTCACTGTGCCCTCAACCTTCTGGGCTCAAGTGAGCTTCCATTTCAGACTCCTCAGAAGCTGGGACCACAGACATGCCTGATATACCTGGCTAATTTTTAAATTTTTTGTAGAGACAGGGATTTGCCATGTTGCCCAGGCTGGTCTTGAACTCCTTGGCTCAAGCAATCCTCCTGCTTCGGCCTCTGAAAGTGCTAGGATTAGAAGCATGAGCCACCATACCTGGCCCTCGGCCACTATTTATTTTTGATGTTCAGATTGTACCTCTTTTGACCATGGGAGTCCCTTCAAGCTGCTTCCTTTTGACAAGTCTTCATCATTCATTGAACACTTCATTATTTTCTGCCAAGCAAATAATATTTGAGCCCCAATGATTCCCATCTCTAACATACATACACACACACACACACACACACACACACAGACTTAACAAGGATGATTTCAGTGAACCTCATGAATTATATGCAAATTTTTTTGTGCATTTTTCTGAAAGAGTCTAGCCTAGCTATGAACAGATTCTTATGGAAAATCCCTGATCTCAAAGCACTTAAGGACCATTGGTTAATGTCTCAAGGGACTCCTGGCGATTCTTTCAGATCTCCTATTTATCAGGTTTTTAGTTATTGGGTAGCCTGGAGGGGCTTTGGCCTTCTTACAATCTTAATTACCTTCAACCTAAAACAACCTCTAGCTTAGAGGAAATGGTCAGTATATGTTAGTTATTAAGATTATTAGGGAAGATTCTCCTGCCCTGGTGCTAGATGCCCCAGGGTCTGAGTCCTGAATGTCCTAGTGGAATTTCCAGTTCAGCTGGCTATATAATTAAAACACAAAGGACAAAAAGGCTGATGCTTTTTGGATCGTGTGAGAAGGCAGGTGTTACTTCCTGCAGTGCCCCAGGTGGGAGTTTAGTGAGTCTTATGAACTAAGCAGCCCTGGGATGGGAGATGTCCAATAGCCATCTGGATGGCCTCAGCTGCCTTGGCCCCTCTCTACCCCCGATATGGTTGACAGTGGTTAGTTTCTTTCAGGAAAGATGGGAAAATACTTGCTGTTCCAGAACCCTCACACCTGAAGTGGTCTTATTCTGTCCTGAAACCACAGCATGCATTGTTTCATCTTCAGTGAGTCATGAGTTGCCTTGTGGCGTTCATTTCACACCATTGAATATTTCTAAAACCCTTCTAAGGGCAGAACTAGGGCTTGCTTTTTATGTTGTAAATTGTAAGATATAGTCACCCAACTTCTCAGCAATGTGCTGAGCGAGGCTGGCAAGTTCCTTGGGGTCTCTGGGCCTCATTTCCTTGTGGGTCCTGAGGAGCTGGATTATGGGCCATCTAGCTTCCTTCAAGCTCAACATTAGGTAATTCTATCATTGTTAGCTTCTGTGTTACTTGACTTTTCATATGTAAATGGTGCAGGAATTTTGCTGCTTTAGCTAAATCCAGGTTCTTGTGTCATGACTGGGAAAAATTAAGCATGAGGACACATTGAAGGGTGAGGACAGCGGAATTTATTGGGTGAAAAGGAAAATAAAAACTCTCAGCAAAGTGAGAAGGGGTCCTGCCAAAGGCTCCCACCTCACAGATTGAATATCAGGCCACCACACACGAGCTGAAGAGGCTGCTCCCCGCTGCACAAGGCACAGACTGCCCATGGCTCCACCCCATTCTCCCAGTGCGCAGCCAGGTCCCCGGTCCACTGCAGGCATGTGCAGACAAGACCCTGGGCAAGTTTTCTCATCTGCACAGAGCATTTGATGTAAACACTTACAGGGGCAGGTTGGAGATTTTCCAGCGACCTTCCCTCATCTGCTTCCTGCATCTATCGTTCCCCTCTCTAAGGAAGTCCATCTAACTGACGTGAGCATAAGGGTAAGGGTAAGGTCGAAGACAGATTTTAATGGCTTCCTGCTGACAGGGGATGCTGATTTGGGGAAACAGCAGTCAGATCTCCCTCAAAGGCCTAGCTAAGGCTTCCGGTCAAAAGGAGCCATCATCAGAGGCTCCAGTTGCATGACCGTTTGAAGTTTGATGGCCTGAAGGTGAGAAGAGACAAACCGGGTTATTAGAAAGCATGTATTGGCTGGGTGCGGTGGCTCACACCTGTAATCCCAGCACTTTGGGAGGCTGAGGTGGGAGGATCATGGGGTCAGGAGATGGAGACCATCCTGGCCAACATGGTGAAAATAAAAATGCAAAAGCAAAAATTAGCTGGGCATGGTGGTGCACACCTGTAGGTCCAGCTACTTGGGAGGCTGAGGCAGTAGAATCGCTTGAACCGGGGAGTCAGAGGTTGCAGTGAGCCAAGATAGCGCCACTGCACTCTAGCCTGGAGACAGAACAAGACTCTGTCTGAAAATAAAAAAAAAGCATGTATCGAAATGAACCAGGGGTGGGGTGGCAGTTTGGGGTGGATAAAGACAGCTCAAAAATCCTCAAGGCCTTTTACTTCTTTGCACAGGGAGAGGGAGGCCAATAGTCTGACTGGTTAAAAAACAATAACAAAAACAACTTTTATCCTTTTGCTGACATGTCAGGCTTCTGTGTTCTCTCCCCCACTGAGCCCAATCCTAAGCCAACAAGTTTAAGGTTTGGGAAATTAACTTTTTCCAGTTTGGAGGATGGATTCAAGGAGAATGTCCCATGATACAGAGACACAATTACCTATCACTGAAGACAGAACAGAACAAAACACAGTTACCTAACACTGAAAACAGAAAGGAAAAAAGAAGGTATTTTTTTTTTCAAATGAGTCTCAGGGGTTCAGGATGCATTCAAAAGGGGTACAGACTGAATATGAATGGCTACTCATCTAGAAAGAGGGGACTGAGGCATCCCAGGTTTTCTTCTCTTTTTAGTGAATACCTGAAGTACATGAGGGAAAGTGAGTCATCCCTCTTTCTTTCTTTCTTTCTTTCTCTTTTCTTTTCTTTTCTTTCTTTTCTTTCGTCTTATATCCCTGAGTCCCAGCAACTGCAAGAGGGTGCTGCTCGTGGGTATCAAAGCAGCTTTCACCCATGTTAACATGGGAGGTTGGGGGTGGGAATATCTGTTCTTACCCAGATAAGCACTGTTTCCCCTGCTGTCTGGAGCCTTGAATTCCCAGACTTCACATATACTGTGGATACTAGCATGACCTTTATCCATGAAATGGGAAGCTTGGTTTAATTGGCAGGAATTAGTCATGCTCACCTGTGCTGTGCCTTTTAACTTATGTTATCATCTTCCTCTGGATCCCTCAGATCCAATTTTCTTTTCTAGGGCTTTGACACAAAGCTTGGAATTGAGTTTGGGACAAAAATGTGTCTCAGGCAGGGGGTTGTATGGACTCTTATCTTAAGCCAAATGCTAAGGTGAACCTGTGGAACTGAGTCCTCCTCCAACAAGGGAGAGAAATGGATGTCTTGTTACACCCTCAGATAACTGGTGGCTATAGTTATGCTAGCTAAGATTTGGGTGCACATGGCTTGGCTTTGGTTAGCTCTTTCCCAACAAGAAAACCTTGGTCTTACTTTCCCAACAAGAAGACCTCTCTGTGATGAGCACCCTATTCATTCCCATCACCTGGCAGGATATGCAGGATAATTGCTCAGAACAAGAATATTGATCCACATTTTTACATTACCCATCCCTTTTGTTCCTTCTAAGTTGCAGTTGGAGATTGGTGGTTGGTTCACAGGAATCAGCAGAGTTATTCTAAAATGTAGGCAAAAACTTGAAAACCACTAATGAGTCTGGAATTTAATGACAAATGTATGGTAAGTTTTGAAACATAATTTCTATAGCTCTAGTCCCATTTTTGTTAAAAACAAATCATGATAGAACTAAATTGTTTGCAAAATATACTTTAGTCTTATACTTGACCTGATTATTTGCATGGAGTGCAGCAAGAATAATTATTTTTATACAGGCCTTTTAGATTGGTTTTGATGAAACTCAGTTACACAAGGAATCTCAGATAGGACTTTCTAAAGACAAGCCTAGCCATGGGTTTTGTACCCGCAAATCTTGTGAGTTGGGTAAACTCCTTTCTTCTTGAGGTCCCAAGAGCATGGGGTTCCTGGGCCTGTTAAAAAGTGACATTCTTGGCCTGGCATGGTGGCTCACACCTGTAATCCCAGCACTTTGGGAGGCTGAGGTGGGCAGACCACCTGAAATCAAAAGTTTGAGACCAGCCATGCTGACAAGGCGAAACCCCATCTCTATTAAAAAATACAAAAATTAGCTGGGTTTGGCGGTGCGCACCTATAATCTCAGCTACTCAGGATGCTGAGGCAGGAGAATCACTTGAACCTGGGAGGCGGAGGTTGCAGTGAGCTGAGATTGTGCCATTGCATTCCAGCTGGATTGACAGAGTGAGACTTTGTCTCAAAAAAAATGACATTCTTACTTACCGCAGGCCAGGAACCCTGTATGGGGACTGTGTAGACAAGGTATCAGGCCTTTTCCCAAGAGGCTTTTATTGACGCTGCAAGTCGAGCTTGACTCCTTAAATGGAAGCATACCCTTCCAGTCAAAGCCTTGGTAAAACAACCTATTTCTCTGTTGCAAAAGAAAACGGATTCTTTTTTTTTTTTTTGAGACAGAGTCTTGCTCTGTCACCAGGTTGGAGTGCAGTGGTACAATCTTGGCTCACTGTAACCTCTACCTTCTGGGTTCAAGCAATTCTCCTGCCTCAGCCTCCCGAGTAGCTGGGACTACAGGTGCACACCACCATGCCTGGCTAATTTTTGTATTTTTACTAGAGATGAGGTTTTACCATGTTGGCCAGGATGGTCTCAACCTCTTGACCTCATGATCCACCCACCTCAGCCTCCCAAAGTGCTGGGATTACAGGCATGAACCACCGTGCCCAGACTAGAAAATGGATTCTTATTGCACAGATACAAACAACTGTATTGTTGTAAGTTAAGAATACTCACAACTAGTTTCCAAATTCTGGAGAAGCCAGGCAGAGAGAGAAAGACAAATATGCTCTAAATTTTGTTCACAGGAGTGAACTACCATAGGGATAGGAGGTGCCAAAAAGGCAGGGCAGGTGGGCCAGGTAAGTTCTTCAGTCTATCCTAGAACAGAGCCATTGAAGGATTTCAAGCTAGGGAGAGACATAATCAGGTTTACTTTGAAAATACAAGTGCAATGATAACCTTACTAAAGAGATAGGGTTTCTCCGTGTTGGCCAGGCTGGTCTCAAACTCCTACATTAGGTGATCCAGCCACCTCAGCCTCCCAAAGTGCTGGGATTACAGGCATGAGCCACCACACCCGGCCAAAAGAAACTTTTTTACACTATTGGTGGGAATGTACATTACTATACACATGATGCAGAACAGTTGAAGTTACCTCAGAAATTTAAAATTACAACCACACTTGTAAGCCCAGCACTTTGGGAGGCCAAGGTGAGCAGATCACTTGAGGTCAGGAGTTCCAGACCAGCCTAGGCAACAGAGTAAAACCCCATCCCTACTCAAAATACAAAAATTAGCCAGGCGTGGTGGCTGGCGCCTGTAGTCCCAGCTACTCGGGTGGCTGAAGCTGGAGAATCGCTTGAATCCAAGAGGCGGAGGTTGCAGTGAGCTGAGATCACACCACTGCACTCCAGCCTGGGTGACAA
>CAUYLG010007836.1:0-65453 GCA_963573385.1 Cacajao melanocephalus | reverse complement strand
GAACAAGTAAACTTAACAAATATTTACAGAACTCCCCACCCCAAATCCACAAAACATACATTTTTCTCAGTATCATATTACACCTGTTTTAAAAGTGACCACATAATTGGAAGTAAATCACTCCTCAGCAATTGCATAGTAAGATTTTTTTTTAAAGAATAAGGCGAAGATTTTATATGTGGTTAAAATAAATTTCACATCTAAAAGATTCTAGAAAAACAGATTTCACTGTGTAAGAACAGAGGAGACATTATTCAATCAGCCCATTTTGAGAAAATGATTAGAGGATGAATTCCTGCCAGCCAAGCAATGGCTGAGGAAGGGTCGGTGAGAGGACTGGCAGTGAGCATTAAGACGGTAGATTTAAGTCCTAAAGCAAAGAAAGGGAAAACTCAAGGGGCAAATTCTAAAAGAAGTGAAGGGAGTAGGCCCCAGAATATATCTGAAAGGGCCGAACCTTGATTGGAGATGACATGCCTCCTTCATTGGACAAAAGGAAGTAGGAAAAGCTTATTAGATGAAGGAAGACAGTTTCTATTTTCTCCATGATGTAAAGGTCAAGTCCGTTCACCAAAGGATAGGATTGAGGTAAGGGTGAGCAATATAAAGAAAAACAATGTATGAAAGAGAGTGAGAGATCAAGCTTCCAAAGAATTATAGTAGACATAGGTATAGCCAAGAGTTTGTTGCTTAAAAAAAATATACAATGAATCTCTTAGTTACAATATACTATTTATTATGAGGTATTTGAATTTATCCTGTAAATTGGATGTTGAATAGTGTGTAGAAGTTTAAAGTAGAATTGTCAATTATTTTGCATCTGTAGATACATTTCCTTCCATTTTAAGTGCAAATCTATTCACTTAATTTCATTTTTCTACTGTATTACAATGCACCTAGTATAAGGGATGTCCTTTCATGGCACCCAACTCAGTACTCCGGCCACTTCAGGTGTTCATTCAGTAAATATTTGGTAAATTAATAAATGAAACACATCTATAATATTTCGTTCTGCTTAATATTTGTTTTCTAACACTCATCCTTAAAGATCCACATGAAATGAGTCTTACTTTTAATAATCATTTAATTTTCAGACTCTCAGAAAGTAATATATAAACTTTAAATTCCTGGTGAAGGTTAGAATAAAAATTGCAGTGAAATTATAAATGTTAAGTTGCATACACTTCTCACTTGACAGATTAACGTATATATGTGTCTCAATATGCCTCATCCAGAAAATCTGGTGTTTTTTTTTTTTTTTTTTTTTTTTTAAGACAGAGTCTCTCTCTGTTCCCCAGGTGTGATCTCAGCTCACTGCAACCTCTGCCTTCTGGATTCAGGTGATTCTCGTGCCTCAGCCTCCCAAGTATGTGGGACTACAAGCGCACAGCACTGTGCCTGGCTAATTTTTGTATTTTTGGTAAAGAGTGGGTTTCTCCATGATGGCCAGGCTGGTCTTAAACTTCTGACCTCAAGTGATCTGCCCACCTCGGCCTCCCAAACTGCTGGGATTACAGGCAAGAGCCACCATGCTCAGCTTGAATTTTCATATAAAGCAAAAAGTCATGTATGGACTTCATATACAAAAAGTATATGAAGTACTATGTTCATATAAGAATTGCTCCAGATAAGCCAGCCAGGGAGGGATTCAGTAACAGCTATGAATTGAAAAAGGCCATAGCCTGGTAATTTCAGGACTGTTAAACAATCAAGCACCACACAACTGTAGGACTATGCTAACCAAGAGTGAGAAT
This sequence comes from Cacajao melanocephalus, assembly GCA_963573385.1. Lineage (NCBI taxonomy): Eukaryota > Metazoa > Chordata > Mammalia > Primates > Pitheciidae > Cacajao > Cacajao melanocephalus. Next base: position 63,699 of record CAUYLG010007836.1, on the reverse strand, counting down.
AAGAATTATTTTCCCAGGCCGGGTGCGGTGGCTCACGCCTGTAATCTCAGCACTTTGGGAGGCCAAGGCAGGCGGATCATGAGGTCAAGAGATTGAGACCATCCTGGCCAACATGGTAAAACCCAGTCTCTACTAAAAATACAAAAAAATTAGCTGGGTGTGGGGGCGCGTGCCTGTAGTCCCGGGTACTTGGGAGGCTGAGGCAGGAGAATTGCTTGAACCCAGGAGGCGGAGGTTGCAGTGAGTCGAGGTCGTGCCGTTGCACTACAGCCTGGCGCCTGGTGATGGAGTGAGACTCTGTCTCGAAAAAAAAAAAAAAAAAAAGAATCATTTTCCCTGGGACCTTTAGATGAACTAAGATTGAATTTTTTGCTTTCTGGTATGGCCAAAGTATTTCCAAGTCTTCCTTTCAAGTTTCCCATGAACCCAAAGATGTTTCCAAAGATATTCTCTCAATCCAGTTGCAATCAAGCCAACGTATACTAGACACTGTTTTCCTTACAAAATTTGTAGTATACATTTTATTTTGTTGTTAATTTACTTTGAAAATGTCATTATTCAATAAAGTGGCTCTGTTCACAATTTTGTGTGAAAGAGAAAGCACTTGAAGGTTAAGCAACATCAAAGATAATTTATAGCTGCTAAATTATTACTTACAGCAGTAAAAGAAAGGCTGAGATGGTGAAAAGTAAGCAGTCCAGGGAGGAACGGAAGAAAGTTTGGATATGCATTGTGTAATTTATGTCTTTAATGAAGAAAATTTCAGAATGAGAATCCAGAATATCTGTAACAATAGCTATGGCTTGGTATGGAAGGATTCCGAAGCTAAAGAGGAAAGGATAGTGTGATTCAGCACTAGACGGCCTTTCACCTTGACATCTTGTTATTTTACTCTTTACCAAGAGCCCCAGATGTACTTTCCACAGCTTTAACTACTGCATGTTTTGAGGAACAAGACTGTGCTGTAGTTGAAAGAGAACAGACTTTGGAACCAAGAACTGGGTTCCAGTCTTCACTGCGGTATATACTAACCATGAGCCCAGAATGTGACAATACCTTCTCTACAGAAGTGTTATTCAATATTACCAATTATGTGAGCAAAGCACTTAGCAGAGTACTGGGCACATAGCAAGTCTGTGGTGAATGCTAATTACTATTATTACTGTTTCATGGACAGAAATTTTATTAGGGTTAAAAAAAATCTCAGAGTAACGAAACATCCACAGATCTCAAACAGCCATCTGTTTTGAGCAACATTCATATTATGAAGCTCCAACTCACTGAAATGATTTAGAAGCCCTCTTGAAACTCACCATAATGAGATTTGGCCTGCACCAGAGAAAAGTCATTAATGACCTAATTGTCAAATCTGATGGCCTGTTTTCAGTCATCTTTTTATTTATCTCCTTTGTGGCATATGATGCTATTGACTATTCTTAATTCATTCGTTTGGATTCCTTAACAATGCTCTCTCTTGGTTTTTATCTGATTTCAGACTCCTTTTCTGGGGCTAAGCTTTTGCAGAAGACTTTTCTCCACTTCTTGATCTCATTTTCTGTGAAGATTTTGCTTAAGTTTGCTGGGCAGAGTCAACACAGTTCGACAAACTTTTATTCAGTAGCTACTGTGTCCTTGCCTTTTTTCTAGGTATAGTAACGATGACAAATGAGACTGGAGTGATGGAGACTTCCAATGCTCAGCCATATTTAATTCTTCTCTCCTTCCTGAATACACTGGAAGATTGTGGTTCTCAGCCCATTGCAGAAGATGAGGCCATGCAGCTAGTTCTAGCATGAAATGTGAATGCAATGATGTGAATGCACATCCTGGGCAGAGGCACTAAGAGCCACGGTGCTGTGTTCTCACCCTCTCTTGCCCCTCCCCTTGTCTCTCCTCCCCTCCTGTTTCTCTTCCCCTTCCCTTCCCCCTCCCTTCCCCCCTCCCTTTTCCCTTCCCTTTCCCTCTTCCCTTTCCCTGTTCCCCTTTCCTCTTTCCTTCCCTTCCCTCCCCTCCCCTCCCCTCCCTTCCCTTCCCTCTTCCCTTCCCCCTTCCTTTCCTTCTCTCTCTCTTTCTTTCTCTCTGTCTGTCTGTCTCTCTTGACAGGGTCTCACTCTCTCACCCAGACTGGAGTACAGTGGAGTGATCTCAGCTCACTGCAACCTCTGCCTTCCAGGCTGAAGCGATTCTCCTGCCTCAGCCTCCCAAGTAGCTGAGATTATAGGCGTGTGCCACTACCACCTGGCTAATTTTTGTATTTTTAGTAGAGATGGGGTTTCACCATGTTGGCCAGGCTGGTCTTGAACTCGTGACCTCAAATGATCCACTTACCTTGGCCTCTCAAAGTGCTGGGATTACAGGTGTGAGCCAGGATGCCTGGTCTGTTCTCTAGTTTCTACTGAATTTATTAGCAAAACTCTTCAATGCCTTCCCCACTTCCTACACACTGGATTTCTCCTTCTCTGATCAACACTTTCCACTAAGCTACAGGTTACATGGGTGAGGGGATACTGAGATGAATATGGAAGACCCTGGTATTATTTAGCCAGGTGAACAAGAGTTAAAATATCAATTCAGACAGAGCATGGGCATGAAATACCATGGAGGTATTCATCCTTTTTCCATTTAGAATAAAAAAGTACATCTTGCTGCCAGCTCTCATTTAATTTTACATAAACACGCTCTTTGAGGCTGAAGCAAATCTGATTGATTTTCAATGTAGAAATAAAATATAAAAACCGTTCTTGGAATTATTTCTAAACAGAACAAACATCAGAATCATCTGAATCATCGGGATCATCTATTTTGGAAAAATCGGATTCATCAAACGAATCTTAGGCCAACAACTATTTGAGAATGATGTTAACATTACCTGTAGGAATGTTACATTTTCTAGGATTTGACATTTTTAGTGATCGAGAATTACTGTATTTTGTAAATGGAAATACTACTAAAAACAGAATGCTGTAAATAGAATAATGTCTTTTGTTGCCAAAGTCAATACAATAGAGCGGCGTGAAAATAATAAAGGCGAGATGTTTCACGGCAAAGTTATCTTGGAGTAAATGCTGCATCATGGGCCAGTGCTGCCAGCGACTTAGGGAACGTGGGAAAAGTGGGGGAAGTGCAGGTAATTTGATATGGAGGGTGTGTGTATTAGGACTGGACTGGAGGTGTCGTAAGGCCTCACTCCCGGGTGCTAGGGCTGGTTTCCTTGGCTGTTGGTTGAGTCCCAACGTGGAATTGAATTGTAAGTGTTTCTTTTTTCTTTTTTTTTGAGATGGAGTCTCATTCTGTCACCCAGGCGAGATCTCAGCTCACTGCAACCTCTGCCTCCCAGGTTCAAGTGATTCTCCTGTCTCAGCCTCCCAAGTAGCTGGGATTACAGGCACATGCCACTACGCCTGGCTAATTTTTTTGTATTTTTAGTAGAGAAGGGGTTTCACCGTGTTCCCCAGGTTGGTCTCAAACTCCTGAGCTCAGGCAGTCCACCTGCCTCGGCTTCCCAAAGTCCTAGGATGACAGGCATGAGCCACTGCACCCCATCAAATTGTAAGGGTTTCTAAGAATTAGTGTAGGATGTTCATTCTCAAAACAAGCACAAATTTCAAGAACTGGGAGATTAATCTAAGTCAAAGTCGGTTAGAAGGAAGTCTAGATTTAACAGAAAGATAGACTCTAAGTACCAGACTCAGAAGGGTTGAAGTGGGATCAGGTTGGAGTCACAGAGCTGGGGGAAGAGGAAATTGGAGCAGAGTCAGGTATGGATCAGAGGGCTGGGATTCACCCACAGGGAGAGCTCTAGAACACAGTGGGTATTTGTGGCTTGTCTTTATCAACTGTTGGCTTCAAAAAGTGACCACGGTGGCTGGATGCAGTGGCTCACACCTGTAATCCCAGCACCCTGGGAGGCCAAAGCAGGTGGATCGCCTGAAGTCAGGAGTTTGAGACCAGCTTAGCCAACATGGTGAAACCCCGTCTTTACTAAAAATAGAAAAATTAGCTGGGCATGGTGGTGCTCACCTGTAATCTCAGCTACTTGGGAGACTGAGGCACGAGAATTGCTTGAACCCAGGAGGTGGAGGTTGCAGTGAGTCCAGATTATACCACTGCACTCCAGTCTGGGTGACAGAGTAAGAATCTATATAAAAAAAAAAAAAAAAAAAAAAAAGATGGAGGGGACCATGGTAGGATTAGGTTGTGTTACTGTCCTAGGGCAGGGATACAGGAGATAAGACTGGTAAGAAAGCTAAAGATCACACCATGGAGAAGTTTTGGCTAAGGGACTTACAACTTATTTTATAGGCCATACATATAGAGTACATAAAGTATCTCAAACAGAAATGAGGAATGGTGTGATTTACACAGATGGTAGCCTTTATAAGCAAGAGTAGGGAGATTGGACTGGAGGAGAATGAGACAGGAAGAGGCAGGAGAATCCACTGGTGAAAAGGCCACTGCAGTTGTGCAGGTGAGAGAAGAGGGAGCCAGCCCAGGGCGGTGGTGGGATCATGAGCATTGAACTTTGACTTGAGGGCGGGGAAATTCAGACAGTAGATTCAAAAGTGTCTTGGTCTTGTACATATGGTGTGAAGGGAAAGCCGACTAGCAGATTTCTAGGTGGTTGACGTTAGCAGCAGCAGAGACAGAGGTCCAAGGGGGAGAGGTTTTCCTGAGGAAGATATTGAGTTTAGCTTTGCATATGATGCTTTTGTGGCTTGCACAGGATAGCTAAGTGCAGAGATTGGCAGTCTACTGGAACTGTAAGTCAAAAACGACAGTAAGGTAGAACATAGAGATATTGATTTGATGATGCAGTCAGAGAAGAGAGGCTCTCCTCCAGAGAGAAGGTAGTAAAAAGCAGGCTGAAGATAAATCCCAAAGCGGAGAATGTTTAGTGTTATTAAGCATGATTTTAGGTCAAAGATATGTAAGAAAACATCTGGAAAGAAGCAGAGAAAATGGCACCAAGGACCAGAGTGGATGAATTGGTCTTGAATGGGAGAGGAAGCACCTTCATCTGTTTGGTCTACATAGGCATAGATGGCAACAGAAACAGATATAGACTATTTTTTTGAGACCCCAGGCTGGACTGCAATAGCACAATCTCAGCTCACTGCAACCTCTGCCTCCTGAGTTTAAGCCATTCTCTTGCCTCAGCCTCCCGAGTAGCTGGGATTACAGGTGCCTGCCACCACGCTCGGCTAATTTTTTGTATTTTTAGTAGAGATGGGGTTTCACTATGTTGATCAGGCTGGTCTCAAACTCCTGACCATGTGATCCACCTGCCTCAGCCTCCCGAAGTGCGAGGATTACAGGTGTGAGCCACCGTGCCTGGCCAGTATAGGGTACAGATTTTTTAATAGGTGTTGGCTCAAAATGTTGAGGGAACACATCACATAAGTAAGAAATGTTGATTTTTACCATTCACTAGAAAAGGGGTAAGCTACGTATTTTTCTGAAAAGCTGGACAGCCGATAGGTTAGGCTTCGTGAGCCCTACAGTCTCTGTCACAACTTACTACTCTCGTTATAGCATAAAACCAGCCGTATACATTAAACAAATGGTGTGTTCTAAGAAAACTTTATTTAAAACAGGTGATAGGCTGAATTTAGCTTGTAAGCCATAGTGTGTTGACTCTATAGAAGAGGGTTGAGACCGGGGCTGAAGGTTTGAAGTGAGTGTCAGAGGTTGGCTTTGACTTTGCAAAAAAGGGGAGAGAGTGATTGCCAATCAGTGATAAGGAAGAGGATAAGGTGGAACAGCCATGTGACATGAGAAAGGATGGGGGGGCTGGGGCTCCATTTACATTGCTTTGCTAGACTCTAGTGATCCAGAGTTACTCCCTCTCTGTGATTCCAGAGCATTGCTTATATTTCTGGCTAATCATGGGTGTGTCTTCCCCTAAACTGTGATCATTTGGAGGGCAAGGTCTTTGTTCTATGTATTTTTTAATAGCCTGTTTTTCCTCATTTTCCAGCCAGAGATCACTTTTTTAACTGTAGACATTTGTCCCTCCCCTCCCCGGGACACAGTGAGAGCCATTCCCCAAACCTGGGCTGCAAATGCCAGGCCTGTCTCACTTCATGTTGAGTCAACCCAGGCTTGTCTCACCCTTTGAGGACTGGTGACTCATGTGACTGTTAGCCAGTCAGGGAAGCTGAAGTCATGCAGCAATTATGGCTCTACACACACATCCACTGTTTTATCTGTCCCCCTCTATCTCCCCCCATCTTCCTGTCATCGGAACAAAAAAATTCTCTGATTTCACACGGCCAACACAGCTGTCCAACTGACTGAACACACAGAAGCAAATGAAGTCAGTGGAAGGATGAGTCATGACACAACAGTGTCTTTTACACTCACTTCCACCCTCCCCCACCTGCTGCTGACTTGACTGCTCCGGAACTAGCACTTCACCACCTCTCCAAGGGCAATGCGCACGGAAGAGCCTTTTGAGAGAGGAAGGAACTCACTTGGCAAGTTCGTTGTTCATTCCTGGTCTACCTAGTTCAGTAACATCATGAAGATCCAATGAGGAGACAGTGGGGCTTAAGGGGCATAGACAGTGGACTGAGAGGCCTAGTGGTGTTTAAATCTTTCTCAAAAAGGGACAGGCAACATACAATGTAACAACCACATCCATAAATTTACTTATAACCTGATGATGTTTCTTGAGTCATCACACAGAGCGAACCTATAATCAGGAAAACTCATAAGAACCCATGCTAATCTTATTCCTGAAGCTGTTGTTCATGTGAGTTCATGACAAGTCCTGAAAGTGAGCATCTTGCAGGGCAAATGGCATTGCCTGATCATCTAAGTTGCGGCTGGCAGTTTTTATCGTGATGGTTTTATTTGGATCAGTGTTGGCATGGATTTAAAATCTCTGAGTCTAGATATTCAGTAATAATAATATCAATGATATGATTAACAATTTATTTTCTTGCTGTAATTCCTATTTTTCTGCTGTGAATTTCTCCTATCTTGAGGATGATCTGATCACAAAATGGGAGGCTTAGACTGGTTGATATCTGTCTTACTCTCACGTCAACTAAAGTTTCTGCTTTTTTGTGCCCGTGGTCAACCGTCTGTAATCATAGCCCTTGGATCTCCCTCTTTCAAAGTTGTCTTTCCTGTTCTTTGTAACAGGCCTTCAAGGGGACTATGCTTGGATCCTCAGGCCAAGGAGGAGAAAAATAGACAAGACTGAAGCTGGAGGAGCAGCTGGTGGTTCACCTGCTGCCAGGACTTGGCAGCAGGTTCCTGGGGAAGCAGTAGGCACCTGGTTCACACAGGACCAGCACAGCTGGTCTAGCTTTTGACTGGCAGAGCGTGGCTTCCTTCGTCACCGAAGTGACTGGCCCTGTGATCTTGCTACAGCCTGCCGAAACCGAGAGGGACACGGTGAAAGCTGTACACCTCGTCGAAGCAGGTGCAAGTCACATTTCACTAATGAACAATGGGCACTTTGCACAAAGGAGGCTTTGATCTGAGTGCTAAAAGCCCTTCTGTTGGACAGGCTGTTGGCTGAGGTAGGCAGCAGCAAGAAGCATTGGGAAGGATTCTCTATCCAAGAAAGTCGCTGCAAGAACTCTCATCAAACAATACCTGCAGAGGCAAACACTCTCATTCTCAGGAACCTCCTTGGAGGAAAGCAGTGTGTTTATGGGAGTAAAATGTTCATGAAACCATAGATCCCCATGATTGACAGATGTAGTCCAGAGCTCCATTTCTGCCTCTACCACCCATGATCACAATATCAGTATGATCTATTTGCCTAGCCCATGCTTAAATATTTCTGATAAACATAGACCCTGGTAATTCTATGGGTCCATCAATCAATTGATTATATATTTGGAGCATCCCCCAAATGAATAAAGAATTTCTTCCATGTTAAACTTAAATCTATCTTCTACCTATCAGTTTTAGTTTTGTCTTATGGAGTGATACGGGACAATTCATCTTGAGAAAGAGGATTTGAGGCCACTCTTGTGTCTCCCAGCAAATGTTAATAGGGCATGATTTAATAAATTAAAATAACCAAATTAAATAAATACTTTCATAAATAAAAATAAAATAAGATAAATGGCTACTTTTTTTTTTTTTTTTTTGAGACAGAGTTTTGCTTTTGTTGCCCTGGCTGGAGTGCAAAAGCACAATCTTGGCTCACTGCAACCTCAGCCTCCCAGGTTCAAGCAATTCTCCTGCCTCAGCCTCCCGAGTAGCTGGGATTACAGGCGCCCACCACCACAACCAGCTAATTTTTTATATTTTTAGTAGAGATGGGGTTTTGCCATGTGGCCAGGCTGGTCTTGAACTCCTGACCTCAGGTGATCCACCTGCCTCAGCCTCCCAAAGTGCTGGGATTACACGCGTGAGCCACTGCACCTGGCCAAATGGCTACTTTTATGTACCAAATGGTACGTTTCCCCTCCACAGTGACTTCAAAGGCTCCATGCAAATATATTGTCTCCTTTCCTAAAAAAATAAGCAGAATCGCTGCCTTTTTATGACGAAAAAGATCTTAGAGATCATCTTGTCTAAGGCTTCATTTCATGAATAGGGACAAAGAGGCTTATCAAAGTGACAGTAATTTAGAGTTGAGACAAGAGGCCAAGCCAGCATGGGGCTTGTTTCTGTAGGGCGTCTTGCCCTGATGATGTCTGCGATCAAGTGCAAGGGTGACTCTGATTCCATGAAAGTTATCCATCCCACTCTTTAAGCACATCGGACTTCCATTGCATCACTTTCCTTTGTCTACAGTCTGCTCTCAGAGGATCATCTGATCTGAGGCATCATGTGAAATTCAGCCCATGGGTATCTATTTTTGTGAGTACTTGAATTCTTTCCTCTCACTTTTCATTGAGAAGTGTAGAGTGTTGGGAAAAGGGATTTGAGGCCTCATAAAGCAGATGAGGGAGGGGCATTTAGGGAGAGAGTAAGGAGGGTATGTGCATATAAGGATTAGCTCTTCTTGGGGCAAGGACTAGGGTATCTCCAAGTTTGTAAGCACATGTTTGGTATTGCTGGTGCCAGATAAACAGGAGCGTATTCTGTCCATATGAATCTATGGCCACGACTGATGAGTCTAGAGACAAACCCCAAAGAAGGACTAGCACAAGCAAAGTATTGTTCAAAAGCTGACTATGCTGGAGCCAGAGAGGTTTGAGGCAGTGAGAACAGAATCACATGGTCACTTCCCTGGAGGTGTATAACAGAGCAAAGCAGCTACAGACACTGCACCTGAGCCCAGCAGGTATCATACCGGAGGCAGAGGAAAAGGCGTAACTGGGCATGTGCAGTTGAGAGAAGGTTATTAAGTATTGAGGCTTGGAGAAGCGTGGGAGTGTGGAGTAGGAAGGGATATATGAAGATCCCATGAAGGAAAGGTAGAGAGACGTGGGTTAAAAGCCTCACGTGGGAAGGCTTTGAGCCATTGTGTGAGCAAGAATCTTTGTGCCTAGGAAGGCTTTCTGGATTGCCATTCTTGGGTAGGCCCAGAACAAGTGGGAATATAATAATTGAGAGACAAACACTATTGTTTTCCAATCCTGGATCAAATCTTGGAAGATAAACTTGTTTGGGTGGATAGTTTATAGTAGATTGACTCCCGTGGTTACCCTGTCACCTAATGAGCTTCCCCTCCTCATCGGGGCTGGCCTAGGACCCAGACAGTGTCAAACCTGGGACTATCAGGCCTTTGAGAATTCAGCTGAACAGGGGCTAGGAAAAGCAGGGGCTGATATATAGTTTTTGGCAGCTGCACATTTTCCTGTTTTTCTCTTCTTCTCACCTTATCAAAATGGATCTGTCGTATGCATCATATTCCCTGGACCTAGCTGTTTGTTCAGCAACTAATCAATTAATTTTGCAGGAACATTATGGCTAATTACAATATAATGTCATTATCAGAACACATTTGGCATAGATGTGGGAATGGAAAAGAAAAGTGAATATACTCAGAGGAATGGGAAAACGGGGGATCGGGGTGTGTGTGTGTGTGTGTGTGTGTGTGTGTGTGTGTGCGTATGTATGTATGTGAGTGTTTATGTTTATGAGAGGCAGAGAGAGAAAGGGAGAGGCAGAACTAACACACTTAAGAAAATGATTCCTCTGTAAGAACTGGAGTTCTGAGCTATAAGGAGGAAGATACATTACAGATCTCTCTGTCTCTTCAATCTCTGCACTATTCTTTACCCCCTAGACATTATTGTTCTCCATTGTTTTGCCATCTGTATAGATTTCCCTACTGCTAATAGGTTTCAAGGCTGCCCTACTCCTTAGCAACCTTATTTTGCCCAATCAATTACATTTGATCAGGAGATGAATATTTTTTATTTTTTTGTTTGAAATTGTCATTTTGAATTCAGTTGATATTTGCCTCTATTCAAAAAAGAAGTTTTTGGCAGGGCGTGGTGGTTCAAGCCTATAATCCTAGCACTTTGGGAGGCTGAGGCGAGCCGTTTGAGTCCAGGAATCTGAGACCAGCCAGGGTGACATGGTGAAACCCTGCCTCTACCAAAAATGCAAAAATTAGCCAGGTGTAGTGGTGCACATCTGTAGTCCCAGCTACTCAAGAGGCTGAGGTGGGAGGATCACTTGAGCCCAGGAGCCGAGATTGCACCGCTGCACTCCAGCCTGGGTGGCAGAGTGAGATCCTGTCTTGACATAAAAGTCAATAAATAAATATAAATTTTGAGACTGTACACCTTCCCTTTGCTGTTCTTAGCACTTTAAAAATGCATAACTTTAAAAAGTGTGCAGTTTTGCTGTTTCCTTTTTTTTTTTTTGCAGTAAACTCTGTTCTCATAGTAGATTCAAAATTCTCATAGTAGATTAGGGCCTGTGAATTCCTAAATATCTCTCTTTTCGACCTCTTGGTGAGCCACATGCACTGCTTCTTTAGACTTTAAGTTGATGAATGCCAATTCTTTTTCTCCTGGTTTTCTCAGAGAGGTTGGGAGGGGGTGGAATGGTGTTTAGATGTACTTACAGATTTTACTTTTTCTGCTAAATTTTTCATTTCAAAATGTTCTGCTGCTTGATGTTACTTCATCCAGTTTTTTGGGGATGTCTCTTTCACAATTATTTTATTTATTTCTGCTTTGCTGTGGTTGGAAAGTTTGTAGGGGGATTTTCAACCTTTATGCTGATGTTTTGCAATTTATATTTTTATATTGTTTTGCAATTTGTATTTCAGTTTTGTTGCAATCCCAAGTTGCATAAATGGCTATCCAGCCCTAAGAATTGAGATTTATAAATCATTTAGGTTCATTTTTTGAGCCAATTCATCTTCATTTTTATCAGAGAGTCCATAGGTTCAGGTTGGTAAGCTGATGAGTGTCCCCAAAAGCCTTTCTCATTCATTTTGGACTCACTGATCAGTTTCTCATTCTTCCTTTAACATGGTTCTGCTTGGCTCTGGTTGCCCTGGCAGAGACTTCAGGGACAATTAGAGAAGAGCCTTGAAATCCATCACATGATGAAAACAAAATTCCAGGAAGGGCATATTTCATTTTCATGGTCACGTGGGGAGTGGGTGAAGGGAGTCGGAGTAGAGTGAGGTCTCTCTTGCCCACCCACTGAGCTCTAGTCTCATGTTGTACATGAAATTGTTCTCCGGTTTTTGAGCTTTGAGGTGCCTCCCACCCCAGAATCCCTCTAGCATTTATTGCTCACGTCTCTCCTCTGTTAACTGGAAAGTTTTCTGTATTCTAATCTCCGATCAGCTTAAAGTCCTTACAAATGGAGAAATTGTGCCCTGTCTCTCGTCATCGAGCAGAGAGTCTGGGACATGAATGGGTGTCAATATTTATCTGCTGAACAAATAGATTAATGGGATTTTTGTCTCCATGCAATATATGGCAGGCATTCAATAAATGTTTATTAACAATTACTAATAACATATTTGGAACCACTGACCATTTATATAACTCCACATGTTTTTGTTCTGTGTGAAGCCCACCCATTTCTTCTTCGTTATTCCTAATTCTTCATTTTGTTTTTTGGAAACAAATAGAAGAAAACTGGGATTGTTCAGGTTTTTTTCTGAGCAGAGCTAATGCGAGCTGCACTGAAAGAACAGAGTTAACACCACATTGGAAATGTATTTACTAACAAACTTGGCTGAGGTAAATATTAGCTCTGAGACTGCAAAGGAGGAAGTTGGAAAATCATTAGTTTATTGTATCTGTGCCAAGAATCAGCTTACCTTGAATCTTTCTCTGATGTGGTCCCATACATTGATCAGTAAATCAAGCAGCTCACTGCTAGAATTTCTGTTTTATTTCACGTTGTGTAGACCCAGAAAAGGTATGTTTTCTTGCCTATCTTGATAATAGACAGTTCAGGGTAACTTAGTGTTATCCTTGAGAATATCATGATTACTAGAATAGAAAATCATAAGATGAGTACTTCAACTGATGTTCCCAATAATTAATTTTTTACTGAAGTTGGAGGGGTTAAAATGCAATGCTTTTGGCTAATTCTGTTACAGAGTAATCTCCCTGGGTTTCAAACGGTGGCATAGCTGCTGTTCTTATCTTTTACTGTCCGTGTCTCCCCTTTTCATTTTGTGTCCCCACCTTCCCTGATCAAATACTCTTGCAAGCAATGCCTGAAACGTGGCTGTCATCTTCTTGGATGAATTTTAGATTCAGTTGTAAATTACATCAATAGGCATATCTGCAGAATTTTGAGTTGAGGGAACAATGAAGAAATAATAAAGAAGTACTCTGAGTACATGGCACATAGTAGGTGTGCAGTAGCTGTGAGCTTTGTAAATGAATGTTTGTGCTGAAAACACAACCACAGAAACAGGCAGCAGCCAAGAATCGTGACGTACAGACCAAATTCAAGTGCCTCTGTGACACGAAGGATTAAAGGCGACAAAATGTCGTGTGTAGGAAATAATTCCAGATTGACGCAGGCAGCCCTTCTGAAACCCGCAGAGAGAGACTTCCAGAACACACGGTGCTAAGTGGACTTAATACGAACTTTAAGTAACTAGTGGTTATGGCTGGAATCATGCAAGGGACACACTGGCGTTAAAGTCTTGTTCCTCATTTTTCGCTAAGCGTTTATTGTTCTTTATATTAAATGTTTTATACCCTTGAGGAGTGGAAAGGTAATATTTTTCAGGAAAATGAGCACTGAAACTAAGGAGCTCGTCAATCTTCTAATGGTCTCATTGTGCTCACACATTGCAGCGAGGTGGTGTTGTTTTTTGTTGTTGTTGCTGTTTCTCTCTAGATTATCTAAAAATCAAGTGAAAAACAAACTTTGCTATTTTGAGGGAGGAAAGGAGTGAGTCTTTCATTCTGATGTTATATTTCTTCAGTTGATCAGTGGAAGATGCTCTGCCCACCAGTTTCACTCAAAACCAGTCTTCGCCATTGCTAAGTAAGAAGCATCCTCATTGTAATTGTAGAGGGCAACATAGAAAGATTGGGTTTCGACCTTGCGCCCCAAGGACCAATAATGTCACAGTCATTTAGAAGCAATTCCAAAGCCAAAGCTTCCCTATTTAAAGTGCCTATGTCCAATTCTTTACAGTTCAGCTCAGTATCATTAGCTGAGCCTTCCTGCCACCTCTTAAGGGACCGTGGCAAGCTCTTATGCAGCGCTTGTCCTAATTTTCTTGCTGGTTTTAACGTCCCCAGAACTTTCCCTTCACTTGTATGGGAAAGTTCTTTTTTCTTTGTTCTGCCTGTAGCTCCTGGAATGACTCAAACGTGTGTTGCATGCACAGTATGGGTTTTCTTCTGAATCAGGCTTTTCACTCTGACTTTGTTCTTTATTATTTTTATTTTTATTTATTTATTTTTGAGATGGAGCCTTGCTCTGTCACTCAGGCTGTAGTGCAGTGGCATGATCTCGGCTCACTGCAAACTCCACCTCCCGGGTTCAAACAATCTGCTGCGTCAGCCTCCTGAGTAGCTGGGATTACAGGTGAGCGCGACCACGCCTGGCTAATTTTTGTATTTTCAGTAGAGATGGGGTTTTGACATGTTGGCCAGGCTGGTCTCGAACACCTGACCTTAGGTGATCTGCCTGCCTCAGCCTCCCAAAGCACTAGGATTACAGGCATGAGCCACCATGCCCGGCCTGTTATTCATTTTAAGCAGTGGCTACAGAGCACTATACAAATAGACTGAAATATTCAGCCTGATTCCGAAATGACTTGTCCATCCTCACTTCCCATTATTCTGTTTCAAGCAGGACTGTCTCTTCCTGTCTGTGCCTCCAGATTCTTCCCTATGAATTAGAGCCTTTGTTCACATGGTTAACTCTGGCTGCAAGGTCTTCCTCCAGCTTTGCCTGTTTATGTCTCTAAACATTCTTCAGTGATCAGCTACTGGCCTACCTTCTCCATGAAATCCTTCTGGATGTTTGTAGCTGGAGGTACACTTTCCCTTCTTTGCAACCCCACAGCTGCTCTATGACTCTCTCGTGATCAGCGCTCTATTCTGCAATGTGTTACCCTTATAGTGTGTGGTGCCCATAGTGTTTAAGTCTTGGTGGACCTAGGCTGTTACATTTTGGAGGCAAGACTTTGCTTCCTTGATGCTGATTTCCAACCAAGAACCCTCTTAGAGAAGTTGCTCAAAAAAGTTTATTCGGGCTGGGTGCAGTGGCTTACACCTGTAATCCTAGCATTTTGGGAGGCTGAGGTTGGCAGATCACCTGAGGTCAGGAGTACCAGACCAGCCTGGACAACATGGTGAAACCCCATCTCTACTGAAAATATAAAAATTAGCTGGCCTTGGTGGTGGTTGCCTATAGAGGCAGGAGAATTGCTTGAACCTGGGAGGTGGAAGTTGCAGTGAGCTGAGATCAGGCCACTGCACTCCAGCCTGGGCGACAGAGCCAGACTCCATCTCAAAAAAAAAAAAAAAAAAAAAGATGTATTTAATGAAGACATAAATGCATGGTATAATAAAATGATCTGTTTGCTAGACGATATTTTTCTCATTTTCATCTAAATTTTGAAACTACATGGACACAGCAATTATGTAGTGTGAAGTAATTTTCCTCATTCCCAAGCAGGCTGCATAAACCAAATATAAAGAAGCAGGTATGTTTATAGGTGCATGTCTGTGCTTTGGAGAAAGCATAAGCAGAAGTTTTGGAAACTGATTTAAAAAATAACGGTAACCTTATAGTGTATATAATCATTTATTTCATGCAAAGTATTCTGTGTCCTGGGAATAGATGTCTTGGTGTTCTCCAAACCCTGAGAGATATGCTGCCCCTCTAAGTCTGGCTTGATTTCAAATTTCCTAGAGTTACAGCTAGGCCCCTCAGGAGCTGACTCATGGTTACTGTTCACCCTTATTAATTATTCTGGCACTGAAACATGTATGTTAACTTTTTTTGTTTGTAAAAGTCACATCAGAGAACTTTCTCCAACTTCTTTAGTCTCAGCATCCACTATTCCAAAGCATTTTCATAGTAGAAGGTAGTAATTCTATACCCTCAGAGTTAAATTTAATTGCTGTTTCATATACTTCCAGTGCAATTCTCTTTTCTTCATTGGAAATAGGAGATCTTTATGGCACAAACCTTTCTAGGGGATTAGCATGATTTCAGAAGTAAATTTACATATAAATCAATTTGATTCAGAAAAGCCATGCACTGCATGTGATAAAAGTTATTTATAATAGGAAAATCTAAAGACCTAAAACACAGACTCTGCCCTCAAGGAACTCAGGGCAGCAACTATGACAGATATGTTTTTTAAAAATAAACATAGTCCTGTGTCATATGTATACAATGTAGCTGTTAATAAAGAATATACAAAATGAAGCATTTAAGAGTCTCACAAGAATATTGTCATACTTAGTGAGATAATGTGGAGACATCTTGGTGAAACTGAAGGTACATTTCTGTTTGATGCGGATATCAATGGTAGTTGCGTAGTAGGTCTGTTTTATGGAATAAATGAGTTAATAGGGCTAAGGCCTTTAAATGCTGACTGGTACATGTTAAGCTGTCAGTATGTACTCGTTATTTTAAGTGATCATTTCTCATTGCTTTGAGCTATTTCAAAGCTGTTTATAAAGAGATGAAAATGCCACCATTTCCCAAGTAGGGAGAAAGACGTGGTAATAATAATTATTCAAAGTATACAGAATATGCTGCAATAAAGAATTATGCCACCTCGAACTGTAGAGTCATGACAATTGAGAAAAAAATTCCTGGTCTTTTTTTCCCCCATTACAACTCAACTAAAAAAGGAGACCCTTAGTATCAAACACGTAGTCTGCGTACAAAAACATGTTTAATTAACTTGCAAAGACTCATAAATTAAACAGCTCTTGAGTAACATTAAACCTAACCAGCTAGTTCTCAGGTCTCTATATAAATCGCCACATAACTTTGTGCCAAAATGAATGATGGTGGCTGTGTCTCCTGGATGACCAAAATCAGACTTAAGGAGTAAAAATAAACTGAGCACATTATTTATTGTCATATCAATGTAATGAAACAAAATGATCTCTTATTTTGGGGGGGTTATGTTGATGATTGATAATGTAGGCATATCTACTCACTCTCTTTTTAATCACCCAGCACAGTCAGGGTTACACAGTGAGGAAAAATCCAGCTGAGTGATTTTGGAACAATTGCTACTAATGCTGGGCATCAATTTCACCCTCTCAGATCAGAATATACCCCTCTTGTTCCTGAACTAAAAAGCTACCACCCACAGGATAGAATTATATTATGGATACGATTATTTGTCGTTCATTTCAAAGTTTCTCTTAAAGGAATAGTTTAAAGTGTGTGTGTAACAAAGTGCAGAGCATTGCTCAATGT
This sequence comes from Cacajao melanocephalus, assembly GCA_963573385.1. Lineage (NCBI taxonomy): Eukaryota > Metazoa > Chordata > Mammalia > Primates > Pitheciidae > Cacajao > Cacajao melanocephalus. Next base: position 46,881 of record CAUYLG010007836.1, on the reverse strand, counting down.
TGATTTGGCAAAAGATGACAATTTAGCCCTTGAAATAAGCCTTTCCCAAAATAACAGCGTTTGGGAAACTTTGAGCTGGGTGCCAGTCCTTTCATAGGAACTAAGAGGTCTTTCATATTCTGAAGGCAGAATAGTGAGTAATAGAAGAAATGAGAAGTCCTCCATCTCCGTCACTCTGCCAGGGGACCCACTGGACTATTATTAGCCTGGGATACAAAATAGATTTGGTAAACATTGGAAAAGTCTTGCCAAGCAGCGTCTCAAAGACATATGGTCTTTTGTAAGTGCCATGATCATTATAAACAAGCAAGATGTTCTAATTAAGAGAAAGTCTTTGTAAGGCCACTTGTTCTACAGCTTAGCATTGAAATAGATAGGCAAAACTTTGGGGGTTGGGTAACCCCTAGTCCTTCTTCCAACCGGACTCTTAGGACTGAACCAGAGAGCTGCCATCTCTACTTTGACCACTAGAGGGAGGGCAACTACGTGAAATTGCTCAGCGAGGAGGCGGTTTCTCCGATTCACCCAGCCACCCTTGCCTTCTCTCCTATTTTCGCAAAAAAAATCAACCAGTAGTAGAAACTGATCTTTTCAGATTTGGTGGAATGAGGGAATAAATGACCATTCTTCTAACCTGCATTGTGCAGTGTGCTGGATTTTCTACTATAAAATGATCTCTTTTGGGTTGTCATTAATCTTTTTAATGATTTCGTGGGATAGAGGTTGGACTAGAACTCTGATAACTCTCACAAGCCCACAGTTCTGATCCTCTATCCTTCAACTGGGGTATGAACTTGTCAAGGGTAGGGAACTAGGACTTACTTACAACACCTACTGCCAAGGCCAGTTCCTTAGCAGATGCTCACTAAAGAGTCAATGATTTATGAGGCTGGCTGGTTTATATGATTACTTGCCATCTATCAGCACCCATAAAGCATGGGGCATAGCTTTTATGCTCTGGATGTATATTGCCTCAAAAATTTTTTAACTTGTTGAAACGTAGGACAGTAGTCGTTAAACAAACTGCTTAAAAATAGTACTCCTTTTCCCCTTCTCTGTAACCTCCTCCCCCAACATACATACAAATAGGTACCCAACACAGGCAATGTACCCCACACACCAAATACACACACATAAGCACACACTTTCAGGTTCTAAGGCAAAAATCTTTCCCGAAGGACAGTATGCTAGAAAAGAAGCAACTGTGGGAATGAAAGTCTTCCTTATCCTCCTAAAGCAATAAGGAGTACAATCAATAAGAAAACAGGACTATTTATGATTCACTACAGAAAGAGGCCTTTATGGATCTTTTATACCACCATATAATTATAATCATAAAAGGCAGAGACTTAGAAATAATTCAGAGATGACAGTGATGTTAGAAACCATGTTTCCTCTTTGGGTTTTTTTTTTTTTTTTTTTTTTTTTTTTAATGTCTGAGACAGGGTCTTGCTCTGTCACTCAGCTGAAGTGCGGTGGTGTAATCCCAGTTCACTGCAGCAGCTCGAACTCCAGGCTCAAGCAATCCTCCCACCTTAGCCTCTCAAGTAGCTGGGACCACAGGTGTGTGCCACCACGCCCTGCTAATTTTTGTATGTTTAGTAGAGACAGGGTCTCACCTAAGTCCAATATGGTATTGAACTTTTGGGCTCGAGTGATCCTCTTGCCTGGGCCTCCCAAGTGCTGGGATTACAGGTGTGAACCATCATTGAACCATCATGCTGTCCTTTTTTGGTGGTAATCTGATGCTGAGGAGCTACACACGTGGTTATTGGTGTGCAGGGACCACAACACAGGTCTTTTTTGCTCCAAAATTGTTCTGTTGTACCTTGCAGCAGAAATATTGAGAAACTGATCTTTCTATTAGGTTCTGAAAGCCGAACTACATAAGTAACAAGAATCTGGAAAGGAAGTTCAGTTGGAAAGTATTGCTAAATAAAAATTAAACTGGACACAGAAAGTAAGCCTTCCCTAATGAGAAACAGGAAACAAAAATGCCTAAAAATAAACTATGAAATGAGAAGCCTTTATTGTTACTAATTTAAAGCCACCAATAACAAACATGTAGACACTAAATAAATGCATGGTTTGTATCTTGCTTTTGATTGAGTCACAGGAAGAACTAGGAGTGAGGACACAGGATAGACATAAGGCTGCTGTGTCTTTCATTTGATACTGCCCCTTTAATACAAAGAATGTAAAAATATCAAAACCTACCACAGTAATCTGAATATTAATAATAGAATTGCTGTCTGTGTTTGGTGAAACTACAAATTCAATTAATTCCAATGCTGGTTCCAATAAGCTCTTTATGAGTCTGAAGGGATTATTAACACTGCAAAGTTTGAAAGATTGAATCACAATAACAATTTCTTGCAAGCTTTTTGAAGCTTTGAGCAGGTTTGCTTTCATGGAAATAATCATCTATTAACCTAATGCAGTAGAAGGAGCAAGCAGGAAGACAGGGAGCAAATGAATGAGGGAGAAGAGGTGGAGAGGAGAATCACGGCTCTTGTTCTTGTTCATTTGCCAAGTGAAAGTCTGAGGTCAGTGACAATGTCAGCTTTGTTTGTGTTTTTGGCTGACCCCAAAAAGATGAGTTCTGTTTAGGATCCGTTTTGTAAGACAGGGATATTTGACAAGACTCAATAAGGTTGGGACCTTTTTGAAGTCCACGTGTGCAACTGTAAGTAAACTGACTTGGTCTCTGCCTAGGCACCTGGACTGGGCACACGTGTCTAATTGGCAGTCACAGTGGTGGCACTGGTGGTAGCAGGGAAGTGTCATTCCATAATCTGGCACTAAAAAAAAAATAAATAAATTATTTGAAAATGCCCTTCAAAAGAAGTAGGAGCTAAGTCACTACTGGTGTGTTAAATGATTGATTTAGGTCTAAATATTACAATTACCATGGGCAGAATACTTCTACACAGTCAGCGTTCAATATAGTCTTCACTCACGGATAGCTACAGGCAAACCTCAGCCTTAGCTGGAGTCTATACTTTTGTTTAAAATACATTCAAAGTTTTCATAAATTCAAGGCCTGAAATGAATGACTCTTCTATTTCATGAGAAGCTATGAGGGCCCATATTTTTCCAGTGTCTTATTACATGGTGTAAACGTCATGCTATCCTTTCTATAAGAATGCCTTCTCTGCCAGGCACAGTGGCTCACACCTCTAATCTCAGCACTTTGGGAGGCCGAGGCAGCTGTATCACCTGAGGTCAGGGGTTCGAGACCAGCCTGGCCAACATGGTGAAACTCCCTCTCTACTAAAAATACAAAATTAGCTGGGTGTGGTGGCATGTGCCTGTAATCCCAGCTACTTGAGAGGCTGAGGCAGGACAGTCACATGAACCTGGAGGCGGAGGTTGCAGTGAGCTGAGATCATGTTATTGCACTATAGATTGGGTAAAAAGAGTGAAGCTCCACCTAAAAAAAAAAAAGTGCCTTCTGCAAACATATTGTCACATTTCCTTCTCTTGGCCTTTGCAGATGTATAGCTCACATCGTCCTGGGCTGGGATGGAGTTTCTCCTGCTCTACTCTTTTTTTTTTTTTTTTGAGACGAAGTCTTGCTCTGTCCCCCAGGCTGGAGTACAGTGGCACTATCTCGGCTCACTGCAACTTCCACCTCCTGGGTTCAAGCGATTCTCCTGCCTCAGCCTCCCAAGTGGCTGGGACTACAGGTGCGCCCCACCACACCCAGCTAATTTTTGTATTTTTAGTAGAAACGGGGTTTCATCATATTGCCCAGGCTGGTCTCGAACTCCTGACCTCGTGATCTACCTGCCTTGGTCTCCCAAAGTGCTGGGATTACTCTTAGATGAGCCTGAGCTTTTTCTTCAGCCTGCTGGTCCCAAGGACAGGTCTCAGGCATGTCTGCACCCTGGCTGACTGGCCAGGTACAGACGTGGTCATTGGTCCTGTCTCTCTTGATAACTCTCCAGGCTTCTTTACCGATACTACCAATTTGCCACACACCCATTAACCTGGGCCCAGGGTTGGGATGACCCCTTGTCTCCTGTTCTGTGGACCTCTCATGTGTCATCTGTTCAGATCCACAGTGTCTGGGAACTGCTGCTTGGCACTGGAAAGTGCTGGGAGTTTCCTCCCCTAGTGAGGGAAGGGAAGGCAGAGCCTGAAGGCAGCAAGCTATTAGAATGACCCTTTCTTAAATACAACAAGCCCTTTCTCTACGCCCTTTCCTGTTTCTCTGCTTCCCAAAGACTCCTTTTCTGTTATCTATCCAGGATGAAAGTGTTGCCTCAGGCACCTCAAAGATCATTAAAGTGAAAAGCTGGGAGGGGACCTTTGAAAATCCTATTGCTCCACCCTTTGCTCTGGCCAGTGCTGCCGGTCACACAGACCTCGCTGATGTCCCTGTGTTTTCTCTCCCATCATCTGTCTGTCTTTCTGGTGTGGGGCAGTCATGGAGCTGGGTGGGTCGGCCAGAGGGAGTAGGGAAGGACGGCTGAGTGTGGAACCACTTTCTTATAATGCCTTTATTTTGAGCCATAGGGAGGGTGATGGGAATTAAAAATACCCACTATTCCTTGTAATGTAGAAATGTTCTATTTGGGCAAATTTGACAAACGATGAGAAGGGAAAATGGAAGTGGGGTAGTTAAGAAAACAGACTTCTTGGGTCTTGGGCAGTGATTTAGATCAGTCTGCTTTGCTTGGCTGTGGTGCTTCTCCTGGTTTGCTGTTAGAGAGTCAGCTTTGATCACCGCATTTTCATTCTGGTCACAGTAATCAGAGAATGGAGGAGAATTGCTCACGTGCCAGGTGGGCTCCCGTGTTTTCATCTGGAAACACGTGTTGAAGCCACGTCAGCGTCTCCTGGCTGTTGTTCGTTCAAAGTCCTAGGAGGAGAGGAGGGAGGACTACAGAACCCAATGGGGAGACTCCGGGCACCCCGAGAGGGTGTCAACCATGGAAGGTTGTCCCATGGGCAATGCCACCAATGAGTGATCTTCTCTGCACCCTGAATTGAAAGATCCTGGAGTTGAAAAGACCCCAGCGTCATGATTATGGAAGAAACAGGAACGTTTAAAGTGTCCAGTAGGCCAGGGGAATGTATGAACTATGCGAGCAATCAAGTCAAGAAATAGAGAATTGAAGCACCTTCAAAAAACTGGTTACTTGGAATGACTTGACTACCCATTGCGCTCTACCTGGTCTTGAGCAGGAGTTGTTCTCAGTGAGCCAGGAAAAGAAATAACCTTAAATCTGGGGCAGAGAAGTTGTGTGTGCTTGGTGATTCCAGTAGCCAAGAGAACAAGATGGAGTTTGGGAGAGAGGAAGAGCGCCGAGGAGGACGCGGTGCCAAGGAGATGCTGCTGGCGATGGAGCAGCTGGCATCCTGCTCTCAGTGAGATCGGCTGGCCCAGGAGGGTCCTAATTACAGCACAACTGCTGCCTCCATAATCACTGTGACAGGAGCAGTGCAGGCCAGAAGGAGATGTGAGATGGAGCTGGTGGCTGCTAAAGAGGATGTTGGAATCATTGTTCTTTGCCCAGGGTTCATAGGGGGTTGCTGCCAGCTGCCTGCTAAGGTTGAAACAGCTGCCACCAAAAAAGGGGCCCATCCTTCCTGCTTCATCTCCAGAGGATGCACCAACCCCAGCCTGCAGGTCTGCCTCCGGGCCCTCTGGCTAGAGGGGGATGGCAGGCTTCCAGGTAGGCCTGCTGGGTAGTTGGTAGTTCTCTTTATGGGTGGCTACAGGGAGAATTCAGCAGTATGGTGAGGGGTTCCGAAGAGCTGGCTGGGAGTGAACTCAGGTTAAAAAACAACAAAATAATACACTTCTGTGGAATTATCCTCAAATCAAAGAAAAGGACTGGAAAATTAATCATTTGAAGATATTGTTTAGGTGACCTCCAGGAGTCATGTAATCAAGGAAGAATAAATCCCTTTTCAGTCCTTATGCTTCATCTGAGAGATTTTTTGTTTGTTTGGACGAAATCTCAGGTTTAAGGGTGAAAAGTCTCTTGAATGGTGACACAAACAGTACCCTTGAGGCCACCTTTCCAGTGGAGTGTGAGAATTAGCTGGGGGCTTCAGAGATAAGCCAGGGGTGTCTGCACTAGGGTGAAATGCGTATGAATGTGGGTGGGAAGGAAGGCAGCTGTGGAGAGGGATGTATGCCCTGCTTGGATCTGCCTGTGTTTTGCTTGGCACTCAGAAAAATACCAAGACTGACCCTTTACAGGACTTCCAAAAAGGTAGCGGTGGTCTCTGCAGGCCTTTTACCAGGTTTTCTGACTTTTGATACCAAGGAAACTTCTGTAAGAAGAAAAGGCATCATGCATTTGTTGACCACTCACGTTCCCCTTGGGAACGGTGACAGGTAACTGGTTATAATGGCACTGACATGTGGAAAGGTGACCTGCCATGCTGATGCTCCGAATGGGCTTGCTGGGGGAGAATCCTTGTGCAGTCTAAAAATTTAATGGCTTTTCTTCCCACTGCTTTATTCATCACAGCACCCGTTTTATTGAGCCTCTGGCTCCAATGCATTATATAATCATACTACTTCCTATTGCAGTATGTTGGTCCTTCTGGCTCCGATGTGTTAAGCTAGTCATTCTCATGTAATCTTTTCAGAATCCAGGATTTAGCTCTAGATTATGGCTCTTTTTTCAGTTGCTTCACTAGATAATAGAACAAAAGTGGCGAAGTTGGAAGGCTGAGATGTCCACATCCTAGTTCCTTGTGTAAAAATCCGCTTTGTATTTTGAAGGAAGAAACTTTTGTTCCCCAAGCTTTTCTGTTTATTCCTTACAAATCTTTTTCACTTGGTTTATAAGACCAAATGTGACTCTAATCACCATTCCCCTTGAAAAGCAGCCAGTGACAGCATCTCTCACGTGTTGTTATGAGAGACTGCGATTTCACCATGAACGTTTAGTTACGCCTTTAGTTGAACATTTGGAAGAAAATAGGACTCAAGTTTCTTTTCCACACTTCTGGGAGTGTGGTAGACCCTGATTTTTGACATTCCCAGTAGCCATAAGAGAGAGTTTGGGATTTGGACAGGGAGGTGCAATTGGAATTTGGAAGGGAGTAGAATAACCATTTTAATGTGCTGTCACTGCTGTAACATTCCATATATCTTCCAGCTTTAAAAATTACAGAATCATTAGAATGATGATATATTAGGCGAATTGGGCATGGTTTAACTGGAACATGTTAGGCTGCATGGCAGCTGTTTTTTTTTTCTTAAATGATAATCCAAACAAAGAATCTCAAGAAGATAAGAACATAATGGGTGTTGGCATTTTAATGAGTATTGTTTTGGAAACAATAATTAGAATCATGTATTTAGGGGGCAAAGATTAATTAATTGGGTAAATAACACCATCTACATATATATAGCTTATGGCTGGCCCCAGTGCACCATGAATCAGCTACTATGTGTTCACACATGGAATCATTTATGGCCCTTTGAGTAGGCGGAATGGAAACCACGTAGCCTGGATGGTGTACTGGTGATGTGAACTATTGGAAAGTGTTATTTTCTTCCTCTGGGTATTAGAATCTCCCCACCCCGACACTTGCCCAGTTTGATTTTAGCATTGACTATAGGGATGGGGTTGAGGATAGAGGTGGATGTCCCCCTATTCCCCAGATTCATATACAGGCCACTCAGACTAATCTAGTTCCCTATAACTTCAAAACTCTGTTTTCCATCTAGGCTAAATAAATTACATGAAGAGTTATGTGATTACTTACTACATTGTTCTATTGTGCTTTAATTGGATTTGTACATATATCTTAAGTGTGTATATGTACATTTTTATCATTGCTGATCAAACAGTTGATCAGCTCCTTTGGAAGGCCAAGGTGGGCAAATCACGAGGTCAGGAAATACAGACTATCCTGGCCAACATGGTGAAATCTCATCTCTACTAAAAATACAAAAGATAGCTGGGCATGGTAGAGCGTGCCTGTAATTCCAGCTACCTGGGAGGCTGAGGCAGGAGGATCTCTTGAACCAGGGAGTGGGAGGTTTCAGTGAGTATAGTGTTAACTTGATATTTATATAATCAAAGTGTTGAACAACAGGTGAAGTTATGTAAACTAGTGTATATATATATATGTGGATTGATACATAGACATTACTACTATTTATGAATGCAAAAATGCTCAATATATAACATTAAGTACCAAGATGAGAACATAAAACTATGTATTACAGTGATCTCATGTCTTATAAAAATATTACAGAGCAAAGAAACATATAGAAAATAAGCCAAAATATGAATAGTGGTTATCTGTTGGTAGTGAGATGACAGTTGATTTTCCTTTTCTGAAAAACATTTTCTACAATAAACACAATTTTTAAAATCAGAAAACTATTTTCATTCTAGAACTTTCTCTTGGACACATTTTTAATAAATTTTTTAAATAAAAATAGTCATAACATGAATTTTAAAAAATGTATGTAGCATTAGATATAAGTATTTTCTTTATACCTGCTCACAGAGTTGACTGAATATATCTAAATAAAATTTGCAAACCAGGCTCTGATCAGGAGCATACCATCATTAGAAAATAATTTCTAAAGAAAAATATGGTCTGAGGAGATTTTTACTTTCATTGCCTTCTGTAGGCACATAATCTGCCAGGAACTGGAGGCGTGCCAGGGGGTTTAACAAATGAGGTTTATAAGCCTTTCTTCAGTTCATATTGGTAGCACTTCCTTACTAAGATGTAAATACCATGTCTGGTGAAGTGGAGCCATTAGCATTGGGAAATACGTGCGGGGATTTGAAGTAAGGGTCAGGAGAACCATCATGGGCTATGATTGCAGGTCAAAGACAGGTCAAAGGCGGGAAATGCTCTTTCCTTTATCCTCTGACAAGATAGGAAACATTAGCTGGTCATATGTGGAGAGGAGAAAATCCTCTTGCTTTAATTGCTGACCACAAGAATGTCTTTTACAGGAAAGGGCTATTGTTTGGCTTGACCATTATGGTCGGGTAAAGAAAGCTGTTATGGCCAGGATGGTCTGAGGGAGAGAATGTTAGCTGAATGACTCTCACTGAGAATCAAGTGGGACATTTGGGGTATATACAGAGACAAGTGGAGTAGAGGGGAGAGAGGAGGAGCAGGAGGTTAGGGGTGTGTATATGGTTAAAAATGAAGATAGTCTTAATAGAAGACAAAAAATTCTGTGGTCATGGTAGAGTGATGACGATATGTGATAGCTGCAAGCCTTTTAAGAAGAAGAGCAGGAATTTCTCTTCTGCTAGTGTGTGCTACATTGTAAGTAACCTTCCACACCCTCAGCCAATGTGACCTAGAATTTTCAGTAAAGAGCCTGCTATGTGCCATGGCCATGTGTCAGCAATCCTTTCACAAAATCCAAAAGAAGGGGCTATATCCCATGAATGAGTTGACATAAAAAACAGAGAGAGAGGGCTGGGCGCGGTGGCTCACGCCTGTAATCCCAGTGCTTTGGGAGGCCAAGGTGGACAGATTACGAGGTCAGGAGATAGAGACCATCCTGGCCAACATGGTGAAATCCCGTCTCTACTCAAAATACAAAAATTGGCTGGGCGTGGTAGAGTGTGCCTGTAATCCCAGCTACTGGGGAGGCTGAGGCAGGAGAATCTCTTGAACCAGGGAGTGGGAGGTAGCAGTGAGCCGAGATAGTGCCACAGCACTCCAGCCTGGTGATAGAGTAAGACTCCAACTCAAAAAATAATAATAAAAAAAGCAAACAAAAAATAGAGAGGGGTGGGGAATGACCATGACCACAACAAGTGAGACATTAGGATTTTGGTATAGAGTTGGAACCAAAGATGTCAGTATAAAACATAAGCCTCCCAAGAGTCCCCAGAAATACCAAGGGGCTTGCTGGGCTCCCTGCTGCATTTAGAATAAGGTTTGAAACAAGTTGATCAGAATCTCAAAGGCAGAATCGCCCCAGTTGACATCTGTGTTACATTTGTACTTTTGCCAAAGCAGATACTTAATAGTTAATACTTTCAGGTTAATTGACTAATTGATTTTGGCTAAGCAAATGCCTAGTTTAGGAAAAGGTCAGTCCAAAGTTTGGACATTCATCAGGTACAAGTAGGTTTAGCCTTTCACTCCTTGCTTTAAGTGATACAATTTGTAGTTGAGATTCACAATTGTCAATTATCTGTTCCTCTGGCAATATTTTAAAAAGTAGACATGGGAAGAAAATAGCCATAAACACATTTAATCAGTTAGAAGAATAGGGTTTATTTCTCCCTACTGGGTGACATTTTCCAAAAAGTCTTCAGAGAGTTTAAGCTGATTAATATTCGTCACATCAAAACCACATAATTGCAATTCAGCCTGTTAGAATGCCCATATCTTGTGACACAGGGCACAGCAATCAACTTGTCACCAAAATTCTGTTTGTTTATTACTCAAACAAAAGAGCAGAATTGGATATTATGTCAATGCTGCTAGTAGTGATTTTCAGGGCTCTTCTTTTCCCTGAGTAATTGAAGTGTTGGATCAGGAATATTTCCAAGGGTAAAAGCCACATCCATGAGTAGGGCAATGGAGCACATCCTGGCTATCAGCTATTAATCAAGGTGTTGAAAAGTGATGGTAAGAGGCCTCATTTTGGACACTTCAGTTTCTTATTCATGAGTTCAGAGGACTGTCTTTTTAAAAATGTCTTCTTCCCCCCACCACCCCTTCTGGTTTTTATTAGATGATCTCATTTTATTGGGACCAACAAGGAAAAATGAGTACATAGGGATTATCTGTGCTTAAAAATGCACATTTATGGAAGTGTAATTTCAGGTTGAAGTATTATTAGACAAACTAAATATGGCATACTAAAAAAGGAGTAGAGAGTAGGAGTTTTGGCTTCAGTTTATACTTTATTTCTTGCCAGCTCTGGGATGTTGGGCCAGTCACTTAGCTTTTAAGTCCCTCACTTATCTAATCTACTGGATGGAAATAATGATACATGTCCTACCTGCAGACACAGGACTGAACTAAATTACTACCTCCCTGCCCTATCTATGTAGCATTTTCCCTCAACAGCCCCTTACCCCACTTTATTTTTATTCATAACATTTACTACTGCTTGACCTTTTATTATGTATATGTCTGATTTTTTTATTATCTGTTGATCCAAATAGAAAGTCAGCTCCCTGAAAACAGAGCTCTCTCTGTGTTTTTGCCAGTACTAAGGCAGCGACTTGCATATAGTGTACGGTCAATAAATATTTGCTGGAGAGACAAATTCTAGCTATAAGACCTAGGATTATAAAACAGAAAACAGAACCTGGTGTAGCCTGATGGTCAAGCTCAGTTGTCAAGATGCCATAGTTCAAATCTCAGCTCCATCATTTCTGGTTGTGTGACCTTGGGCAAGTTACTTAGCTATTTAGGGCGTCAATTTTAGCTTTTGTCACAGGTAAGATGGACCTAATAATACATCTCATAACTCAAAGTTGTTAATAAAATAATTCATGAAGACTAATCGGTGCAGGATTATGAGTTTATTGTCAGTTGCTGCTATGGGTTTCTGGGTTCACAAAGCATGCACTCATCTTTTCCAAGCTAGGATGAAAAAATTCAGTGGTGTCACAGAGAAGACTTATAACGACAAATGTTTGTTGTTACAGTAATCCAGTTTTTTTAATGAGACCCTGTCTTGCTCTGTAGCCAGGCTGGAGGGCAGTGGCACGATCTCGGTTCACTGCAACCTCTACCTCCCGGGTTCAAGTGATTCTCCTGCCTCAGCTTGCCAAGAAGCTGGGACTACAGGTGCACACCACCACACCCAGCTAATTTTTGTATTTTTAGTAGAGATGGGGTAGATGGGGTTATGTTTGCATCTTTGAGGTGGGAGAACAGGCTGAATGAAAGTTCTTTTACCGGGAGAACTCCTGTCATAATCTTACTGTCTAATGCACGGTTAAAGTGACAATCAGGATGGGGACAGCCCAAGTTAGGTTATGAGTTATGTTGAGGCCTGTGTTTGACTATTCTTGCATTGCTATACAAATGCCTGAGACTGGGTAATTTATTATAAAGAAAATAGGTTTACTTGGCTCATGGTTCTGCAGGCTGTACAGGAAGCATAGTGCTGGCATCTGCTTCTGGAGAGGGATCAGGAAGTTTACAGTCATGGAAGTAGGTAAAGGGGGTGCAGGCACCTCACAAGGCAAGAGAGGGAGCAAGAGAGAGAGAAGGGAGAAGGGGGAGGTGCCACATACTTACAAACAACCAGATCTTGCAAGAACTCACTTACCACCAAGGAGATGGTGCTAGGCCACTCATGAGGGATACGCTCCCATGATCCACTCACCTCCCACCTGGCCCTACCTTCACTATTGGAGGTTACAATTCAACATGAGATTGGTGGGGACAACATCCAGATGATATCATTCTGTCCCTGGCCCCACAGATCTCATTTCCTTCTCACATTCCAAAATACTATCATCCTGTTCCAATAGTTCCCCAAAGGTCTGAACTTGTTTCGGCATCACTCAAAAGTCCAGAGTCCAAAGTCTCATCTGAGACAAGGCAAGTCCCCTTCCACCTACAAACCTGTAAAATAAAAAACAAGTTGTTTATTTCCAGGATACAATGGGGGTCCGGCATTTGGTAAATATTCCCATTTCAAAAGGGAGAAGTTGGCTAAAAGAACAGTGCCCACACAAGTCTGAAACCCAGCAGGGCAGTCGTTAAATTCTAAAACTCTAAAGTAATGTCTTTTGACTCCTTGTCCCATATCCAGAGCACGCTAGTGTGAGGGTTGGGCTCCCATGGCCTTGGGCAGCTCTACCTTTGTGGCTTTTTCATGCAGAGGTTGCAAGCTGTTCGTGAATCTACCATTCTGGGGTCTGGAAGGCAGCAGTCCCTTTTCTACAGCTTTACCAGGCAGTGCCCCAGTTGGGGAGTCCATGTGAGGGCTCCAACCCCACCCTTCCCCTTGGCACTGCCCTTGTACAGTTTCTCTGTGAGGATTCTTCCCCTGCAGTAGGCTTCTGCCTGGGCACCCAGGCTTTCTCATACATTCTCTGAAATCTAGGCAGAGACTGCCAAGCCTCCTTCACTTCTGCACTCTGTGCACCTGCAGGCTTAACACCACATGGAAGCCATCAAGGCTTATGGCTTGCACCCTTTATAGCGGAGCATAGGCCTGAGCTGTACCTGGGCTCCTCTGAACTGTGTCTGGAGCTGGAGCAGCTGGGATGTGGGGAGCAGTGTCCTGAGGCTGTGTAGAGCAGTGGGGCCCTGGGCCTGCCCTTTGAAATCATTTAGTCCTGCTAGGCCTCTGGGACTGAAATGAGCATGGCCGCCTCTGAAATGCCTTCCAGGTCTTTTCTCCATTGTCTTGATATTAGTGGTTGGCTCCCTGTTAGTTAGATAAATCTCTTTTACGAGTGATTGCTCCAGGACCTGCTTGAGTTCCTCTGGCAATAACGCTTTTTCTTTTCCACATGGCTAGGCTGCAAGTTTTCCAAATTGTAGGCTCTGCTTCCCCTTTAAATGTACCTTCCAACTTTAGATCATTTCTTCCATCCCATATCTGGGCATAGGCTGTTAGAAGCAGCCAGACCACATCTTGAATGCTTTAGGTACAAGGATTGATTGAAGATTAAGTCAGATAGCCCTGAGCTTGTATGGGACTTAGCAGGATGAAGCTGTGCTTCTGCTCAGACCCAATTTTATTCCTCTGCTGTCTTGGATCCACAGAAGTCATAATAGATGAAGGAGATTAAGGATGAATAAGAAAGGCAGGAAAGTAACATTTACTTGGTACCCCCTATTTTTCAGTTACTGTTCATACTTTTAAAAAGTGGTTATCTCGTCTAGTCTTTATAATAATTCTTAAAATAAGAATTTTGTTTATTTAATAAAGACTTGAGGCTGAGGAGGGTTAAATAACTCAATCAGCATCAGCAGTGAGTAAAGGCTTGTACAGAAGTTTGAAATTTAGACTTTTCTGATCAAAAGACTGTGTTCTTTCAATGTAATAGGCTGATCTCCATAGAGAGGGGCAGGACCAGGTGGACTCAGCACTTAGATCTAGAGGAACCCATACAGAGCATCTGTAGCAATGGAGAACACTGAGCCAACCTGCTTTTCAGGTGGCTGTTCCATATTTCCCTCCAGCTTAACATCAGAACTGGACATAGCCTTAAGGTAAAATTATATAAACAAAGTCTGACTTGTCCTGGACCCTCACTCCCCAAGACGATGCAGATTTAGGTACCTATGCACTCCCCTGTGGTACTTTGTGAAGGTACCCAGCTCTGTACTTGACTCATTGTTTTCTATCTTCTTATGTGTCTGTCATCTGCTCTAGTAGGTGATATCCTTGTGCGGGGGGAGTAGCTTAGTCATCATTTTGTCCTTTCTACCTAATACACTGCCTGGCACAGAGTTGGCGTTCATGGTGGCTGAAGCTTTGAGTCAGGAGAGTGGATGGGAGTCACAGTTGGAGTTGGCCATGAAAATGTCAGCAGCTGTTGCTTTGCTTCTGTTATGATGACTCTGTTTCAATATCTTTGGTTCCATGATCTCCCCTCCTACCTCTACTCTTTCTTTCTGTAGACAGGAATGACATTGGCAGCAGTGGTTCTAGAAGCAAGGGCACAGTTCTCTCTGTGGGAGAGTGTGGGAAGAAGCTGGTGGTGATGAGCCAAGGCTGTTCCATGCACAGTTTGTCTATTCTGGGCTAGGTCAAGAAGTTATGCCTTGATTAGGAATGGTTTGCCAGAATTGAAAAATACTGTAGAAGTCACAGATTGGAGAGATGCAGAGTGTGTAAAAAACCACAGATGGTAGCCATGGGAAGGAAATCTATTATGGTGGTGTCTTTGGTCAAGCATCATATATTTTAATTGAATACTAACAATTTTTATGTGTACAATGTAAACTGCTGCCCTGAAGCTAGAGAGGCAGTTTAGTGGAGTAGTTATATGAATGGACTTTGGATCTAGTCTGCATTCGAACCTGGTTCTTTATACTTACTGTCTCTGCTTCTGGTAAACATAGGTAAGCTCTGTGCTTTAGTTTCCTCATCTGTAAAATGGCAATGTTTAGAGAATCACATAATTTGTATGACACCCTTAGAAGCATGTCTGGCACTTTGGAAGCATCATTGAGTACATTATCATTATGGGATTTTTCAAAACTTCGTAGAAGGATAGTCATACAGGTTTCAAAACTTCGAGGATTTGCCTGTCAAACTGGACAGTGTACACTGATGCTTATTGTACACTGCAATGTTCAGTACTAAAAAGTCAAAGAAGCAAATGATGGATAAATCACTAAGTGTAGTGGAGCAATCACTAGAATCCAGTAGATTCCAAGTTGAAAGTCCTACCACTAATAGCAGCATGGTCTTGGAAAAGTTCCTTGATCTTTTGGTCTCAATGTTTTTATTTTTTATTTGAAATGAAACTGTTGAATTAGATCTGAGATGGCAAGTAAGTACAAGCAGTTGCTAGTGCATCCACCTGTGGCTGTGGGAGGCATGGCCAATAGATATCAGCCCACTTTCCTGCTGCTTGTAATGTAGCTCTACACTGCAGGCCAGGAAGCCATTACCAGTTGATTGGTGTGGGCAAATAAAAAGATGGATTTCCCAGTCATTGTATCATATGTTCTTGAAGGTCCCTTATTGCCCTATACTTCTGTGATTTAATGACTCAAAAATGAGTGCATATGTTAGAGGTTGATTTTTTTTTGTTTCATAGATTTCATATAGGTGGCATTGGGAGATTTCTAGAAGGCCAAAGGATTCAGGGAGATTGTAAAGTGTTCTTCAAAGTCAGGATAAGAAAATGTTCCCTGATTGTTTACCACGATTCTTATGTTTAAAGGGGAAATCTTCTTTTTTATTTTTATTTTATATATATATATATATATATTTTTTTTTTTTTGTAAAAGAGATGGGGTTTCACCATGTTGGCCAGGCTGGTCTCGAACTCCTGACCTCAGGTGATCCACCCGCCTCGGCCTCCCAAAGTGCTGGGATTACAGGCGTGAGCCATCGCGCCCAGCCTAAAGGAGAAATCTTAAGAGGTAAAGGAAGACCTGGTAAAGAGGAAGTCTGGATGTTCAAAATTATTTCTTTCTGGTATTGCCCAAATCTGCTTTTTAGAAAGGACTGCATATGGTTTTGGGTAGGCAAGGTGCAGGCATTTTGCCCTTCTGACTGAAGATACTTGAGGCTACTGATGATAGATTTTGATGCATTTAAAATGGAGAACTTCCCATAAATAGGGCTGGCTGCAGATTTGTGAGTTGAAAACAAACCAACACAGGGGAGTAATCAGAGGCCAACCATCTTTCCTGGCTTCTGTGTGTGCTTTCCGTAGGTACCTTCATCAGACATTTTTGACCAGTCACTGATCACCTTGGGTAGAGCCTGGCTTTGTGACAAGTTGCTGTTTATTTGGAACTAAAGTTTGGGACGCAAGCCTATTTGAATAAATATATTTCAAAAAAGTGGTGATGTGGATGTCTTTCAGAGAATGGCGTACATTTCAAACATTGCTTTGGTGCTGAGTTCCCTTCTGACCCGCATGTTGCTGAAATCTCATGTTTCCTCTGGTTTTGGAGGAAGCCTCCTTTCTGTTCTTACGATTTCTGAGCTAACGGTTTCTGCATATCTGAGACTGGTAATAGCCACTGCTGAGAAATCAAGAAATGTAGAACTGAAGAAAGTCATTGTCATAGTGCATCTGGGCTGCTACAACAGAATACGTTAGACTTTGTGTTATAAATGGCAGAGGTTCATTGCTCACAGTTCTTTGATCTGTGAAGTCCAAAATCCAGGTGTCAGTGGATTTGGTATTTAGTGAAGGTCACTCTCTGCTTCCTAAATGGCACTTTCTTACTGTGTCCTTGCATGTTGGAAGGGGCAAACAAGCTCCTTCAAGCCTCTTCTATAAGGGTATTAATCCTATTCATGAGGGCACTGCCCAAAGGCCTAAGCTTTTAATGCCAATTCATTGATGAGTTTTGCAGTGACACCTACATTGACACAATAACCACAGTTTTAACAATGTTGTGCATGAGGAATTTCCATCATCCAGATTACCTCCTTACTAGATCTTATTTTAATCACCTGGAATTTTTCTTCCTCTAAGAGTAATATTCCTATATACATAAGAAATAGATTGAATTTACTTGCTCTGAACAGGGTAAAACACTAATTTCAGCTTTCTTTTGGCCTAGAGAGAAATGTTTTGTGAGGGATCTGCATCTACAGTGATGTGTTTGGGGACTTGTGCCTATGCAGTTATACATTCATCAAGAATCTACCCAAGTAGATAGCTCTTGACTCCTCCGTGTGCGAGCAATGAGTGGAAGGTGATTGTTACCTGAGAGCCAAGGCATTCTTTTTTAAGTTTCAGTATAACTTCATTGCCTCCAAAGAAATTCCTCATGCTCATATTATTTATACCATTCATGATTTTGTATTTTCTTTGCCGATTCTGAAAAAGACCAACTTTCTCTATACTAACCTCAAGCTGCAAAGAATCCCTTAGTACTGCTGGAGCAGTTTTGGGCTTTCCTGGAATTAATATTTGTGGATTCCTCTTACTTGTGTGTGTTTTTAAATAGAAAAGTCTTTTAAGATGTGGAACCAACCCAAATGCCCATCAATGATAGGCTTGATAAAGAAAATGTGGCACATATACACCATGGAATACTATGCAGCCATAAAAAGGGATGAGTTTGTGTCCTTTGTAGGGATATGGACGAATCTGGAAACCATCAATCTCAGCAAAGTGACTTAAGAACAGAAAACCAAACACTGCATGTTCTTACTCATAGGCGGGTGTTGAACAATGAGAACACATGGGCACAGGGAGGGGAGCAACACACACTGGGGTCTGTTGGGAGGTGGGGGGCTGGGGGAGGGACAGTGGTGGGTGGAGAGGTTGGGGAGGGATAACATTGGGAGAAATGCCTGATATAGGTGATGGGGGGATGGAGGCAGCAAACCACCATGGCATGTGTGTACCTATGCAACAATCCTGCAAGATCTGCACACGTACCCCAGAACTTAAAGTACAATTAAAAAAAAAAAAAAGAAAAATCTTTCTCTTTATGTTTCTTTGAGACGATTGGTGAAACCAGAGCTAAAAATGGTATAAGAAGAAATAGACAAAGTAAACCAACTATTGGAAGATGGGGATGGTAGAGTAAGATAAGTGAAGCATGTTTTGGGGTCTTTCTAGTTCCATCAGTTTTGTGAACAAAACTGAATGTTAACATTTTTGTGTGTCCTCATTGCTAACTTTGTCAAAACTTTGCTTTCATACTAGCTCTAAAATATAAGAGACGGGTTAATCTTAAAGCGTCTCCTTGCTTGGACAACATCCTGAAACCACTCTGGGAGTGATGAGCAACGATAATCACACCCACAGTGAACACTTTCTGATCACTCATTGCATGTTAGGTGCTGTTGCAGGCACTTTCCATGCTGTCTTCCACATTATCCCACCACTTCCTTATATGTTTGGTGTAAACTCTCAGCACCATCTTATAGATGGAGCATGTGACGGCTAGGAGATAACTTGCCTGGGCTCACACAGCTAATACGTGGTGGAGCTGGGATTTCAACCAATGCACTACCAGTAATGTTCCAGCATTTTTTTCTCAGGGTATCATTTGATCAAGGTTGTTTGATGACACAGTGAAATGTTGTAATTGATAAGAGAAAATGAAGGTGGCTAGATGTCTTGTTTGGACCGTAAATGAATTATAACCTGTGTGCTTGGTCTTCTGCTTTCACTGGGTTCTCCTTGCAAATGTGATAAGACATCTGAGAACAAAGAATTCATGAAGAAGAGAGGAAATCATGATAGGCTGACAGTAAGTGTGGAAATAAAACAAATGTTGTGGTGTCCCTAAAGTCTAATCACTAGTCTTACACTCTAGAGGGAAACTTTGATACTAAGCATGAAGAATTTAACCCTCTTCATCATTCCATATACTGGGCATATAATTTGTGTGCGGATTACAACCTGAATCTTCTTAGGTACCTCCGGTTTCTGACACAGCGGCAGTCTTTGAATCACGGAGTGTTTTTTCCCTGCTGCTTAATCTTCGTAGCAGCCAATTTATAGACAGGGGGAGTTTTTACTTTATCTGTTCCAACCACACTTCCACTTTATACCTTTGTACTGGGAAGCAGCTTCGGCTCTCCGTGGGCTCAGTGTGGCTGTGCCAGTGAGAGTGCCCTTTTGTGTATGTGTATCTGGATATTCCTAAAGATGCCGGAAATAATGGTGAACAAGTAAGGGAGGGTGAGGACCTTTATTGTGCAACAAACTGAAGGCACCAAGAAGGCTGCATTTGTTGTGAGTCAAAAGGTTTATACAAAGATTTTCTTAGTAATGTCTAAGATTTTAATAGGGTAATTAATCTTTCTAAGTGTTAGTGCCAGAGTATGGGATCAGCTATTATCCCTGGCTGTGGAGTACTCCTTTGTGTGTTGCTTTGAACAGGGCTAAGTGAAGAGAATACTCAGGTTGTCAGACAAAGATATGGCTGCAGCTAGCTTGTTTAGGTTTTAAAATGCATTTTCTTGTGTAGTTAAAAGAGCTCCTGTTTCCATGGGACTATCATTGCCCTTTAATAGCCATTGAGTTGAGGGGAAAGATAGAGAAATAAAATACATGCTTTGTGCTCTTTATTCCTTAACAACCAATTATTATTATTTTTAAAATAATGATGGGCGTATTTGTTTGAGACCTTATTTTAAGTCAGGAAACACAATTCAACAGAAAGAAAGCTCTAAAGGAATAGGAGGGAAAGATTTTCATCTGATTTAAAAGTCGGCCTGTTTCTCTTTCCTTAATCTAAGTTTAGTGAAAATTGCCAAGCAATCCAGCAAGCCAACAAAAATCAAAGGGAAGCACAGCGGCTAATGAGACTTGGCTGTGGCCTTTAAGCAAGAGTGATTATTTAATATAGCTTATCAAAGTATTGATTAAATATAGATGGCTTGTTTCTTTCAAGTTCCTACACATATGAAAGAAAATAGTTCAGAACATACTGCGCCATGTAAAAACCCTGTAGGTATAACGATATTGTTGCAACCCAGCCGTGACCTCTGCTCTGGCTTTGCTTAAACTACCTCTTGGCTTTGGATTTCTGCTCTGGCTGTGTAAACGAGGCAGTTTGTCAAAACTACATGTCTATTGGTTTGGCAATTGATTGTAGTTACTGCTTATTTTCCAAACTGCTCTAACTATTTTGTTTACGTGAACTATTGTGTAATGTGATTCTTAGCTGCTAAATATTGCTGTAGACAAGATTTCTCTTTTGAATTTCAGCACACCCCCCCTTCCCACCCCCCATCCATGGGGCCACACCTTTTGTGTTTGCTCCTCTGTTCTAACCAGCTGCGTACGATGGGAAAAATTACTATGTTTGTTCTTTCTTAAATACCGTCTGTGTTTTGGGCATTAGGTTCTACTTGTGTTTGAGGTAGACCAGAGGTTGCTGGTGGACAGTGGGAAGACCTCCTATAATTTTTCTGCCTTTTATATAGACGTGATATGAGAATGAGGACTTACACGAGATATACACCCAAGTATTCTCCTGTGTTGAACGGAGTGACTTGTTTTATGGAAAGTTTTAAGGAGTAGGGGAGAACTTGGGCTGAATGTTTTGATGGTCTTAGATTCATATTAGTGACTTAGACATATCTCTAAAGCAGGGGTGAGTCATCTCTCCCTATTGAGATTCCAAACTTACAGTACCTGAGCTGATGGAAGGAGGGTCAGTGGAGAAGGGAACAATGCTCATGAGAATAAGAGAATGATGGGGATATGTGGGCATGCTAGACAGTCTACATGACAAAAAATGGGTCATACAGCAGTTGGGGTGGGGGTGCACACCAGTGTAGCCCATATAGATTAGGTGATACTTGTAAGTGATATTCCCAGACTGCTGCTGCTCTTGAGGGAATATTACCCAGAGAATTTCATAATATTATTCAATGATGGTCAAATAAGAAATTATGTTTCTCAGCAGAAGGGGTTTAAAATGCTCTTGTCGGCTGGGTGAGGTGGCTCATGCCTGTAGTCTCAGCACTTTGGGAGGCTGAGGTGGGCAGATCACCTGAGGTCAGGAGTTCGAGACCAGCCTGGCCAACATGGTGAAACCCCATCTCTACTAAAAATACAAAAATAAGCCAGGCATGGTGGCAGGAGCCTGTAGTCCCAGCTACTTGGGAGGCTGAGGCAGGAGAATTGCTTGAACCTGGGAGGTGGAGGTTGCAGTGAGCCGAGATTGCACCATTGCACTCCAGCCTGGGGAACAAAAGTGAGACTTTGTCTCCCCTCACCAAAAAAAAAATGCTCTTCTCATTGTCACACCATGCAGGATATTGATTACGATATTGATAGGCAGATCTAAATAGTACATGCAAAAAAGTGCGTGAGTGGCTGCAGCACAGCATCTAGCAGTTGTTCCTGTTATTAGGAAAAGTCACTGCTCACATTTTGCACATGTTGCACAGTGTATTGGTAAGATAAAAGCATCCTGGTTAAGTCAGTAATGCTGATTAGGGATTTAAAGTGAGTATTTAGCGTTTGTAGATGAAAAGCCCCAGCTTTTGGGACAATTCTTAGGGATGAGCTACTGAAGCTATTCAAGAGACAGGAAGAAGAGGACCAGCACGGCCTGGAAGAATCCCAGGTGGAGAAGAGGAGAGACAATTTGCTAGATGAGGGGGAATTGGGTACTGAAGTTAGGAAACACTGTCTACTCCCTATTAGTGGGTTTACATTAGTGTGTGCATGTGAGTTTTATTTCAGTGTATGGCTTGTAACATATCATTTTGTTTTACTAAAACTCTGAGTGTTGTTGAGCGCCTGGTTGGGTGGACTGTCCTTGACTCTTCCAGGCAAGATTCTGGGTCCCCTGTGGGCCCAAATGGAGAGGTAGGAGCTCAGATAGAAAGCTGCCTTGACAAGCCTTACTTCTGAGTGAGTGTGCTCAATGCTGGCATAAGTGAACAGTCACAATGGTAAAGTAAATAAGAAAATCCTCATTTAGATTGCATTTGAAATGTTGCTAAGGACATGCTGTCAATATGGATAGGTAAAAATCTTTTTATGGCTTTTTTTCTTCTTGCTGGCCATTGTAGAAGTGAAAAAAATTGAGGGGAAGAAGTGATAAGGTGAGGTTGAGAGGGAGGGTGAGCTTTATTCCCCTTGATGGAGAGCAGGTTAGAGTAATACTTTATTCTGCTACATCCATTTATCTCATTAGGTCAAGTATCCACATGCTGGAACTCAAACATTTTTTTCCCCAGTGCTTTAGTGGGTTCATAACAGCACTGACACAAGTCACCAAGAATCATGAAGAGCAAGCAGAGAAACAACCTGTTGGTGGGAAGAATGACTACACTTTCATGTAATTTATCATAGTTTCTCATGTTTCAGAAAATTCCAGATACAGAATTATTTTATGGATGTCATTATATTTATCAGCTCAGTTTATGAGAGTCCTAGAGCTTTTTTTTCACATCAAGCAGAGGGAAATATTAAATCTCTTTTATGTAGAGACTTTATTTTCTTTTTAATATCTTAAATTTATTTTTAAGGATAATTCATAGCCATGGCAAAAAAAAAAATCAGAATTAGCAAAAGCATATAGTTAGATGTAACTAAATATGAAGAGGTTTTTTTTTAACTTTAATTTTTTTTTGGTAGAGGGTTTGTATTGCCTTCTGGAATTTTCTAAATAATAGGAATCACGTATATATGCTTTTAGTTTGGAAGCTTCTTCTTTTGCTGTGTTTTATTTTTGTTTTAAAGATCAAGTGTATTGGTCAAATTGGTTTACTTCTTCATGGTCTTAGAGACTGTTTTGTGATCTTGAAAAATGTCCATCAGGTGAAGTTGGAGTTGGGGCCTAATGAGAGGTTGTGTTGGGCTGTTCCTAGCATTGATATAGAGAAATACCCGAGATTGGGTAATTTATAAGAAAAGAAGTTTAATTGGCTCAGTTCTGCAGGCTACACAGGAAGCACAACACTGACATCTGCTTCTGGGGAAGCTTCAGGATGCTCACCTCATGGTGGAAGATGAAGGGAGAGCAGGTGTCTCACATGGTGGCCACAGGGAAGGCACAAGAGAGACAGAGAGGTGCCACACACTTTTAAACAACCAGATCTTCCATGAAGTCACTGACTTTTTCAAGGATAGTACCCAGGAGATTTTGCTAAACCATTCATAAGAAATCCACCCCCATGATTCAATCACTTTCCACCAGGTCCCACCTCCAATCGTGGAGATGACAATTCAACATGGTATTTGGGCAGGGACAAATATCCAAACCGTGTCATTCTGCCCTGACCCTCCAAAATCTCATGTTTCTTTCATTTTAAAGTATAGTCATCCCTTCCTAACAGTCCCTCCAAGTCTTAACTCACTACAGCATTATCTTAAAAGTCCAAAGTCCAGTGTCTTATCTGAGACAAGGCAAGTCCCTTCCACCTATGAGCCTGTAAAATAAAAAACAAGTTATTTACTTCCAAGATACAATGAAGGTCTAGGCATTGGGTAAACATTTCCTCTTCAAAAGGGAAAAATCAGCCAAAAGAAACAGGCTACAGGCCCCACTGGAGTTTGAAATCCAGCAGGGCAATCATTAAATCTTAAAGCTCCAAAATAATCTCCTTTGACTCCATGTCCCACATCCAGAGCACTCTAGTGTAAGGAGTGGGATCTCAAGGCCTTAGGCAGCTCTTCTCCTGTGGCTTTGCAAGGGTTCAGCCCCTGGAGCTGCTCTCATCATGTTGAGTGTCTGCAGCTTTTCTAGGTGCAGGGTGCAAGCTGTTAGTGAATCTACCATTCTGGGGTCTGCAGAATGGTGGCCTTCTTCTCACAGCTCCACTAGGCAGTGCCCAAGTGGGGACTCTGGGAGTTCCAACCCCACATGTCTATTCCACACTGCCCTTGTAAAGTTTCTCTGTGAGGGCTCTGCCCCTGCAACAGGCTACCTGGACACCAAGGCTTTTCCATACATCCTCTGAAATCTAGGCAGAAACTCTGTGGCCAGAATGCAGGGAGCAGTGTCCTGAGGCTGCACAAGGCACCAGGGCTCTGGGTCAGGCCCACAAAACCATTCTTCTCTCCTAGGCTTCTGGGCCTATGATGGGAGGGGCTGACATGAAGGTCTCTAAAATGCCTTTGATACCTTTCTTTGATTGTCTTCTCTATCAGCATATGGCTTTTTTTTGGTTATGCAAATCTTGCTAGTAAGTTGTTGCTCCACAGCCTGCTTGGATTCCTTTCTGCAAAAAGCTTTTCATTCTTTGCCACATGACCAGGCTGCACAGTTTCCAAACTTTTATGCTGTGCTTCCAACTTCAAGTTATTCCTTTGCTTCCACATATTCACGTAGGCTGTTAGAAGAAACGCCTGTAATCCCGGCACTTTGGGAGGCCGAGGTGGGAGGATCACCTGGGGTCAGGAGTTCAAGACCAGCCTGGCCAACCTGGTGAAACCCCATTTCTAAAAAAAAAAAAAAAAAAGAAGAAGAAGAAGAAGAAGCGAGGCCAAATCTGCTGCTTAGAATTTTTTTTTTTTTTTCTACCACATACCCTAGGTTATCACTCTCAAGCTCCAACTTCCACAGACCCCTCGGGCATAGACACATTGAAGCCAGGTTACTTGGTAAGGTATAACAAAAGTGACTTTTGCTCCAGTTCCCAGTAAGTTCCTAATTTCTATCTGAGACCTCATCAGCCTGGACTTCACTGTCTATATAACTATCAGCATTTTGGTTACAAGCATTTAATCATTCTCTAAGTAGTTCCAAACTTTTTCTCATCTTGTGGTCTTCTTCTGAGTTCTCCAAACTTTTCCAACCTCTGCCTGTCACTCAATTCTAAAGTTGCTTCCACATTTTTAAGTATCTTTATAGCAATGCCCCACTCCTGGTACCAATTTTTTGAGTTAGGTCATTCTTGCATTGCTATAAAGACATACCTTGAGATAGAGTCATTTATAAGAAAAGAGGTTTAATTGGCTCATGGTTCTGCAGGTTGTACAGGAAGCATAACACTGGTATCTGCTTCTGGAGAGGCCTCAGAAAGTGTACAGTCATAGTGGAAGTCTAAGGGGGAGCAGCTGTCTCAATGGTGAGAGTAGGAAGAAGTAAGAGAGAGAGAGAGAAAGTGAGGTAGTACACACTTTTAAACAACCATATTTTGAAAGAAGTCACTGGCTTTCAAGAGGACAGCAGCAAGGGGGTGGTGCTAAACCATTCCCGTTCATGAGAAATCCACTTCCATGATTCTGTCACCTCCCACTAGGCCCCACCTCCAACACTGGGGATTACAATCCAAATTCCAATATGAGGGTCATATATTCAAACTATATCAGAAATGTCTTGGTTGTGCTGTGATGGATCCCTCATGAACAGATTAATGCCTTTTCTGAGGGAGGTGAAGTGAGTGAGTTCTCACTGTGTTAGTTCTCATGAGAGCTGATTGTTATAAAGAGCCTGACATCTGCCCCTGCCTCTTGCTTTCTTTCTTACCATGTGATCTCTGTGCATATTGACTACCTTTCACATTCTGCCATGAGTGGGAGCAGCCTGAAGCCCTCACCAGATATAGATACTGCTGGTGCCATGCTTCCATTACAGTCTGCAGTACTGTGAGCCTCTTTTCTTTACAAATTACCCAGCTTTAGGTATTCCTTTATAGCAACACAAGATGGGCTAAGACAGCCAAGGTGCTGTGGAGAGATAATTTATAAATTTTGAAATTACCATGGAGTAACATAGAGAAGTAGCAATTTTATTATGCTATCTGCATATGTCAACATACATTCATATGCTATGCATAGACATGTGACTGTTTTTATTTTCAAATGCATACTCATATTGCAGGAAAGGGCCTTGGAGATTATTTTGTTCATCCATCTCACTTTGCAGAAGAAGAAACAAAAGCCCTAAGAACTTAGGCCACCTTCCTAAGGTCATCAAAATAGGTTTGTCAGAGCCATGTGCAAAACCCAGACTTTGAACACCCTAATCTTGCCCTATTATAACTCAACATCATGTATTTGTTTGCATGTCTTTTAGCCAACCTAATTTTGAAAATTAAAAACAGAAAAACAGAAAAAATGGTAAATACTATGATCACTGATATACCAATATGCTCGATTAATTAACATTTTGCCACATTAGTCTCTCTCTATATGTATACATATGTATCTATGTTTTTATATATGGATATGCATACGTATATCTTGTTTACACTCTCTTTTTCCTTTTTTCTAAACTATTTGAAAGGAAGTTAAAACTATCACCTTTATAGTTCAGCATGTGTCTTCTAAGAACAAAGGCATTTTTTCTATATAAGCACAACAAATGATCACAACAAATGATCACAACCAAGAAATTTAACATCGATACATTATTATTATCAAATAATATTTAATTTCTATTCAGATTTTCCAGCTCTTTTTATAAATCCTTTAGTTTTTCTTTTTCAATTTAGTAATCTGAGTAAGGATCACACCTTCCTTTTAGTTGTCAGATTTCTTTAGTTTCTGTTACTCTGGAATGATTCTCCTGTCAGCTTTTTAAGAGTCTTTTATAACACGTTTTTGAAGAGTTAGGTTCAGCTGTCTGGTTGAATTTGGGTTTCCCTGATTGTTTCCCCATGATTAGATTCAAGTTAAGCATTTTAAAGGCAAGAATGCCCCATAGGTGATGCTATTTTACTTCTTATTGCCTTACATTTACAAACATATATTGCCCCATTATTGGTGAGTATATTTACATTTCTTTCTAATAAATCCATACAAAAAAAAGACATTTAAGGTAATGAAAAACACTATGAGAAGAAAATAATCTCACTCAGAGAATTCTATATATTTGTAACAGAAAATGTCACACAATCAACATAGACTTAGAAGTCAATTTTGAGTTACTCAAAGCAGTGTGTCTTACATCTGTGCATTTAAATCTGATGACTGTTGCTGTAGTCTAAATGTTTGTGAACTCTCCCAAATTTATATGTGGAAAGCATAACCCCTCAAGCTGATGGTATTGGGAGTGGGATATCTTGGAGGGGATCAGATCATGAGGGCAGAGGCTTCATGAATGAGTTTGGTGCTCTTTCATAAAAGAGGCCTAAGCGAGCTTCATTTCCCCTTCCACCATGTGAGGACACAATTAGAAGACACCATCGACTAATCAGAAAAGGGCCCTCACTAGACACGGAATCTGTTGGCACCTTGATCTTGGACTTCCCAGCCTCCAGGACTGTAAGAAACAAATTTCTGTTGTTTACACGCTGTTCAACCTCTGGTATTTTATTATAGCAGGCTGAGCAGATTAAGACAACTGTGTTCCAAGTTACTGATTTGTCCAAATTCTCGAATTAGGCACAATTTGAGAACTACACTAGAACTACACTCTCAGCTGTACTAATTTCGGCATTAGCTAAACCCTTAATTAGAGGTTGTCATTCACAGCAGGAAGCAGAGTGAAGTCTGGGGACACGGTTCCATAGGAGAAAGATCATGAAGAATTGGGTAGTATTGGAGAAGAGAAAGTAGTAAAAATGTTTACATTGGCTGAGACAATTCATAGGTTTAAAGCTCATCCTTTGTTCCTTTTATTGAAAACCAAGTTAACAGTCACTTATCACTCAATCACTGGAAGATAACATGTAATGAATAGGCCTTTAACATGTGAGCCATAAATTTTAGTTATTTCTCAAAATTTCTTAAAATTTAGTCATACATTTTCATTATTTTAGTATGAAGCCTTTAGGGAATAAGAGAGACATCCCTCTACATTATGGAAGAAATGGAATGAATGTACTACCTTTCCTGGAGTCTTCTATCTCACCACCTCTAAGCTTTGTGCCTCGCTTTGCTCTCCAGACCATGCTGTCCATCAGCCACTTTTTCTCTGACTCACTGGCCAGTTCCATGCAAGTCAGTCTTTCCTCTCCTCCATCCTCATTTTTCTTCCTTGGCTTGTAGTCCTCTTAGACATCTTTCAGAGAAATCCCTTCTGTGCTAACTTGCCTCTTCTCATATACCTCTTCCTCTTACAGCCCTTATCTAACCCTACAGATAGGATCTGGAAAATTGCCTTAGTTTCTAAAAGTATGGCATCTGGCCTGTAGTTGTCTCACTGTCAATGTATAATACTTTTATTACTAAATAATAAATGCTGCGATCACAGTGCAATCTGAATTTCTCTCTTCCTTAGGTGTAGAAATTGCTTTTTTTCTTACCTCATAACATGCATTTCTCCATTTAAAAATATTGAACATCTAATGTCTTTTTATAATTGGATGACTGTAGGAATACTCCAGGATACCTTGAATGTATTGTAAACCCCAAGTCAGAATAGCTTGGCTCATTCCTGCTAAGTGCAGAATGGTATTGGTCCTGAGAGCATAGTTTTCACTAAAGGAATGCAAAGTGTTGAGTGTGTATTGATATGTACTGCATTCACATGAATTCTGTGTTCCACACTCACAGGGATGCATTTCAGAAGTGAAGAGGTCAGCTGCTTTACACATGGTACCTTATCTTCTCCTTCTATGTCCTGCCCCAGCAAAATCGATCAGTCTTGCAAGCTGAAGGCTCTGCTGTGAGCTAGCCATAACTTAATCACTAATTCATAACTGGAAATCTTGAGTGCTAACCTTTTGAGGAGTAATTACAATGTGTTTACGTGAGGCCATAAAGAACCTGTGGCAGAACAGAACTAGGAAAGTTTTTTTTTTCTTTTTTCTTTTTTTTGGTGGGAGAGGTAGGAGGAAGCCTTTTTTTTTTTTTTTTACTTGTTTTTTAGGTCTTACAGATCACGTCATTATCAAATAAGTTGTGTCACTCTCTTGATTTTTCTTGACTATCTAAATGACTATTGTAAAAAAGATGCCCAAACTTTGTTGATTTTGAAGAAAAAGAACTGCTCAATCCTGTTTCAAAAATAAAACCTATTGGTATTCTTTTACTTATAAAAGTCTTTCAGACAGTTAATAAGAAATTTTAGAAAATATAGAAAAGCAGAAGCAGCAAAATTGTTATCTAGTCTTTTGCAACTATAATAATTTTGGTGTATTTGGCCTTTTTGTCTGCAGCGTTTTGCCGATTTTATTACATAGTTGTTACTATATAGAATATGTACATTTTCTTTTTTAAATCAAAAATTATAATTTAAAAATTTATAGCAAATTATTAGTAACCATTATTTTAATGGTTGCATAGGATTCTATTATAATGGTGAGTTGTAATTTATTTAATATTTCTTATTTGTAGTTATATAGTTTAAATCTATTCTTAATTATGGGTATACATACAATAAAAATATTTGTAACTAGATATGTTCCTGCATTATAAACGTTTCTTTGGGAAGTTGTGAATATTGGTACGTAGCTTTGCAAAAGAGTAGGGGCAGGTTGTATTTCTGCTATCAATATCTGTCATTACACAATGTATGCATATATGAATATATAAGCAATAAGTTCATCATCAACATTGTATATTATGTTTAGAAAAACACTTGCTAACTTGATAGACAAAGCTTCCCTAAAATTGGAATATTATGAAGTTACAGCCTTTCCCATGTTCTGTAATCCAGGTGTATTGCCTCTTTCATGAATTATCTATTCATGTCCTTTTTGATTTATCTTTTGAAGTTTTAATGGTTGAAATATCCAATTTTATACACTTTTTAATAGAACAAAGACAAAAGTCATTTGTCTATTTTATTCGTTATATTATTTTTTGCTTGTTACTTGCCTTTTTACTTTGCCCAGTTTTAAAGATTAAAACTAACATGAGTGAAAAAGAATTGAAGGTGAGAAGCACTTTGCTTCTTCAAATGAGAGAAACTGTTCATTCTTTGATCAAGTATTTTTTAAGATAATGAAAAAATATGAAAAGAAGTGAAATCAATATGTCAAAGAGACATCTACACATCCGTGTTCATTGCAGCAGTATTCACAATAACCAAGAGATAGAATCAACCTAAGTGATCGTCAGTGGATGAGTGGATAAAGAAAATGTGTCATATGTACACCATGGAATACTGTGTATATGAATATATAAAAATAGAGGAAATCCTGTCATTTGTGACAACATGGATAAACCTGGAAGACATGATGTTAAATGAAATAAGCCAATAAGCCAGGCAGAGAAAGACAAATACCTCATGATCTTACTCATATGTGGAATCTAAAAAAGTTGATTTCATAGAAGGAGAGAGTAGAGTGGTGATCACCAGAGGCTGGGACAATTGGAAAGAAGAGGTTGGGATGTTGCAGGTCAAAGACTACAAAATTATGGTTAGAGAGGAGTAAATTCAAGAGATCTATTGTACAGTATGGTGACTCTAGCTAATCATGATTTATTATGTTCTCAAAAAATGCGAAGATAGTGTATTTTAGGTGCTCTCCCCACAAAAATGATAACTATGGGAGGTAATGCGTATGTTCATAAGCTAGAGTCAACTATTCCACTATGCATATATGTACTTCAAAACATCATATTGTATACAATACATATATACAATTTTATTGTCAATTTAAAATTAATTAATGTAAAATATTTGTAGATGTAATGAAGGAGCCTACTTCTAATCTTTAAGGAGGAACATATTTTTAAAACTACATAAGAACAAAAGCTCACTAAGACAATTATTTGGTGGCATTGTGGCAAAATTCTCGTTGATTTGTTTATGAGAACTCTTCACTAGAGTAAACAGTGGTGAGTTAGGGTCAGAATGCATCTTTAGACAATAATTTACGTTAAAGTATCTATTTTTGCATGGGTTATTAGACTGAAAAATGGAAGAAATTTTTTGAACATAAACTATTTTATTTCTGCAAGGTATTCCTTGGAAACTTTTGTAATATTCTTGCAGGCAAGATGGAGAAGTATGGGCTGAGTGATAATCCTGTTGGGTGGATTAACAACTGGTTAAAGAACTCGCACAGTAGCATACAGATCGATGGGAGCCTCAAGTGTGTTCAAGAGGGCTTCCCTATGAGCTAAAGTTTAATGAACATTTTTCTAATTACTAGGATAAAGAGATCAAAGCCTTCTTATCAAATGTGTATAAGCCCCAACCTGGGAACCTTTACGAATATACTGGATGAAGGAAACTTTTTCAAAAATATCTCAGTTGATGGAAATTATGGTGGTAGGCATGCATGTAAAATATAACAAGCTTAGTTTAAAACAATGAATTGAGCAAGTATCAGAGGGGGAGTTTTCATGAACCTGAAAGAACTGAGTGCCTTCATTGCCTGAGAGCTGGAAAGAATATGACATATTTTTATTTGTATCAGTCAGGATTCTCTAGAGAAAAACAGAACCAATAGGTGACACACAGATACACACACGTACATACACATGCAAGAATTGTCTCATAGGATTGTCAAGAATGAAATCAGCCTGGCTGAAAATTCTGGTGGGAGTCGGTATTGCAGTCTTGAGTTTTCAGGCGATCTGGAGGCAGATATTCTTCCTCTTTTGGGGACCTCAGTCTTTTAAGACTTTCTACTGATTGGATGAAACCCACCCACAATATGGAGGGTAATTGGCTTCACTCAAAGTCTTCCCTTCATAGCAGCATCTAGGCTGGGATTTGACCAAACAACTGGGCACTGTATCTTAGGCAAGTTGACACATAAATTAACCATCACAATATTATTCATGGAATATTGAGCTGTAGTGATATAATTATTTTATCCAGGTTAGTAATGGTCAATATTTATTGTACTGCTCAGAGGACATTTTATATTTTGGGTTTAGTTCTGGGTAACATAATTTGTGAAGCTCATTTCCAGTGGAGCGAGTCCAGAGATGAGTTGATTGAGAGAGTGAATATTTAGGAGTACTTGTCACTTATAGAATAGTTGGAGAAACTGCGATGCTCCTAAAGAAGGGTAAGACTGAGTTAAGCTCTATTAGTCAGAACTCTTTTGGTTGGAAATGATTCATATTGACTTAAGAGAAAAGGGAAATTGATTGACTTATGTAACTAAAAAAAAAAAAATAAAGGTAGACCTGACATCAGGCTCAAATGAGATCCAAATATCAAATCACATCTTCTGATCTTTTTCTTCTATCTCTTGGCTTTGACTTATTTGGTTTTATTTTCAGGAAAATACCTCTGCATGAGGTGATGCCTGAAATTCTGAGCTTGTGTCATTCTAAAACTTTAATAATGACTTAATAAGAAGAGAGATTCTCTTGCTGAAGGGCTTCATAAAAACAACCAGAATTTTCACATTAAAAGGATGATTCACCATAATCAAGTGGGATTTGTTCCTGGGATGCAAGGATGGTTGAACATATGCAAATCAATAAATGTAATGCATCACATTAACAGAATGAAGGACAAAAACCATATTATCATCTTAGCAGTTATAGAAAAACATTTGATAACATTCAACATCTTTTTGTGATAAAAATCCTCATCAAATTAGGTGTAGAAGGAATGTATTGCAACACAATAAAGACTCTATATTACAAGCTCAAATCTAACATTACACTCAATAGTGAAGAGTCAAAAGCTTTTTTTCTAAGATAAAAAAGACACAGACACCCGCTCTCACCACTTCTATTCAGCATAGTACTTAAAGTCCTAGACACAGTTATAAGAAAAGAGAAAAAAAAAAAAAAAAAAAAAAAAGGCATCTAAATCAGAAAGGAAGAAGTTAAATTGTTTCTGTTTGTGCTATATATCAGAAGCCCTAAAAATGCCACCAAAAAATGGTTAGAACTAATAAACAAATTCAGTAAAATTGCAGGACACAAAAATCAATATATAAAAATTTGTAGTATTTCCATATACTAACAATGAGCTATCCCCCAAAGAACCTAAGAAAATAATACCACTTACAATAGCATAAAAATATTTTGCAGTAAATTTAATGAAGGGCATCAAAGACCTATACTCTGAAAACTCTAAAACTCTAATAAAACATTAACAAAATAAATTTAAAAAGACACAAATGGAAATATATCTTGTGTTCATGGTTTGGAAGAATTGTTATTGTTAAAATGTCTAAACCACTCAAAGCAATCAACAGATTCAATGCAATCCCAACAAGATTACATGAAGTTTTTCACAGTAATAGAAAAAAAACCAATTATTAAATTTGTATGGAAGCACAAAAGACCATGAATAGTCAATAAAATCTTGAGGAAATAGAGCAAAGCTGGAAGCATTCTGATTCCCTGATCTCAAAGTCTATTAGAAAGCTGTTGTAATAAAGGCAGTGTGGTACTGGCACAAAACAGACCTATGGACCAATGGAACACAAGTGCTCAGAAGTAAATCCACACATTTTCAGTTAAATGATCTTTGACAAAAATACTAGGAATACGCAATAGGGATATGATAGTTTCTTTGACAAATAGTGTTGAGAAAACTGGATATCTGTATATAGAAGAATGAAATTGGACACATCTTACCTATATACAAAAATCAATTCAAAATGAATTAAAGAATGACTTCAGTGTAAGGCTAAAAACTGTAAAACTACTAGAAGAAAACATAGAGAAAAACCTTCTTGGCATCGGTCTGGGCAGTGAATTCTTGGATATGACCCCAACAAAAGTAAAAATTGGCTGGGTGTGGTAGCTCACACCTGTAATCCCAGCACTTTGGGAGGCTGAGGTGGGCAGATCATGATGTCAAGAAATTGAGACTATCCTGGCCAACATAATGAAATCCCGTTTCTACTAAAAATACAAAAATTAGCTGGGCATGGTGGCATGCACCTGTAGTCCCAGCTATTTGGGAGGCTGAGGCAGGAGAATCACTTGAACCCAGGAGGTGGAGGTTGCAGTGAGCTGAGATTGTGCCATTGCACTCCAGCTTGGCAGCAGAGCAAGACTTCGTCTCAAAAAAAAAAAAGTTCCTGTATTCCAGATATACCAAAAAAAAAAACAACAGAAAAAAGTAAAAATGGACTTATGGGATGGCACCAAACTAAAAAACTTCTGCAAGACAAAGAAAACAATTAACAGAATGAAGAAACAATATACAGAATGGGAGAAAATACTTGCAAACTGTATATATGATAATGAATCAATATCCAAAATATGTAAAAAACTCAAATGCATAACCTGATTAAAAAATGGGCAAAGGACCTGAATAGATATTTCTCAAAAGAAGACATACAAATGGCCGACACATATATGAAAAAAATGTTCAACATTACCAATCATCAGGGAAATGCAAATTAAAACCACAGTGAGATATAATCGCA
The DNA here is from genome assembly GCA_963573385.1 of Cacajao melanocephalus. Classification (NCBI taxonomy): domain Eukaryota; kingdom Metazoa; phylum Chordata; class Mammalia; order Primates; family Pitheciidae; genus Cacajao; species Cacajao melanocephalus. Next base: position 12,617 of record CAUYLG010007836.1, on the reverse strand, counting down.
AAGTTGTTAGAATGACATTTATTAAAAACAAAACAAAAGACAAAAGTCTTGCCAAGGATATGGAGGAAAAGAAACTCTTGTATACTGTTCATGAGAATATAAATTAGTACAGCCATTATGAAAAACAACACGGAATTTCCTAAAAAATGTTAAAACTATCATATGATCCAGCAATTCTGCTTTTGGATATATAGCCAAAGGAAGTGAAATGAGTATCTTGAAGAGATGAGGTTCCTTTAGTTGTGTGTTCATTGTAGCATACTTCACAATAGCTAAGATACGGAATCAACCTAAGTGTCTTTAAATGGATGAATGGATAAAGAAAATGTGGTGCTACACACACACACACACACACACACACACACACACGAATATGAATCAGTCTTTAAAAGAAGAAACACATGTTTGCAACAATGTAGATGAACCTAGTTGATGTTATGCTAGGTAAAATAAGCCAAGTTCAGAAAGATGAATACTGTATTTGTATGTAAAATTTTAAAAAGTCAGATTCAGAAGCAGAGTAGACTGGTGGTTACCAGGGTCTCGGTTGGATTGGAGGTGGTGGGAAGAGGGACTGGAGGGCTATTATTCAAGGGCACAGAGTTTCACTTAGGAGGAATAAGTCCTAGAGATCTGTCATACAGCGTGGTAGCTATAGTTAATAATATTGTATTGTATACTTGAAAATTGCCAAAAGAGTAGATTTTAAGTGTTCTAACCACAAAATTAAAAATAAGCACGTGAGGGGATCAGTATGTTAATTAACTTGAGTCAATCATTCCACAGTTTGCACATATATCAGAACACCATGTTATACTTATGTATATACATGAAATATATATAACTTGTATTTGTCAATTTAAAAAAAAAAAAGAACAACATCTAATTGATTTAGCTTTCCTCAGATACCCAGTTATAAAATAAGTGTTGGGATAGGAAATTTATATGTATTTCTTGGCAGGCCTGTATTACATAGCCATTCCAGCCATATGAACCCTCAGTCCCTGCAAACTACCACATGGATTGAAGTGAGAAAAATGTGATGCTAAAGGAAAATTCAATATCATTACCAGTAAGGGAATGAACGGGTTCTGGCTAGGGAAAAATGGCATTATTCACTACAAAGGACTTGGTATCTATTTTCAAACATTTGTGGTGCTGTAGTGAATGGAAAAAGTGTGGATTGGGTGCTATTGTGTACGGAAAAGTGTGGATTAATAATTGAGCATCAAAGTTATAACTAAAGCCATTAGTTACATTGGACTTTATGATTACATTTTTTCCTGTTTATTTATAAAAGAGAAAGGTATATATTGCTAAATCATACCTGGATAGCAATCTGAAATAAGAAGAAAATTAAGATTGACTAAAGTTAAATCTTTACAATTAAATTCATAAAACTAATTAGGATTAGGATTTTTCTTGGTTCCCCCAAAGGAAAGAACTGGCATCAATGGGAAGAAGTTAAGGGGACACGGATTTAGTGTGTACCCAAGGAATAATATTCTCATAGGTATGTGGTGTAAGGTAACCAGTATCTTGCTCTAGAAAAATTTAAGGAGAAACTTGATGGCTATTATAGAGGTTTACTCCTGTTTTGAACTCAAGAATTGACTAGATACACTAGACAATTCCTTCTGTTTCTATGACTTATTCTGTTCTGCCCACATATATGTGTGCCAAGGCATGCACACTGCTTCGTGTTTGTTAGATCCCCTAAGAGGGAAGTTTAATCCAGTTGCTTGATAACAGTATTATTTAATGTCAACTGTTTTTGAATTGTTACTTTTGTGTTTGCTGACTTGCCTTCACATTTTTCAGTTCTTGTTACTATAGCCTTACCCAAGACATAAGTAGCCTCACATGTGGCATGTGAATTTAGTGCTGATTAGAAGAAATGGAGTGGAAAGATAGATGGGCGGACTTCACTTTCTCCCTGTGTACAGGTGATGTCCACAAATGAATAGAATCTTCAATTTCCATTTTTTATTTTAGATTTGGTACCAAACACTGAGAGAATGTAGACTATAAGGAAGAAATAACACTAAAGGGAAACCCTCAAAGATAATTCCGTCATCCATAACACTAGGCGCTTCCTGGCATTATGACTAATAAAACTCAGCTGAAAACATGTTCTAAATATTTTTATGCACAAAAAATAGAAAATTGTAATAAAATGATGGCTGTTATTTTAAAACATGATTATAAAATGCCCCTGGGACAAAAATGCCTAATTATGAGATAAAACAACTTTTGTATCCCTCAGGCAATGTTTTCCGACTATTGCTGTCTCCACAGTAGTCACTATAATGAGTCCAATTCCCCTGAAGAAATGAAAAGTGTAGGGGATTTCATTTAGGGCTGTGTCTTGGATTAGGACCAAATGGACTATTAAAATGTTAGTGTGAAATAAGTGTAACAGTATCATGGGTCAGAGGAAAACTTCTATCAGGAATTAGCTAATACTGTCTTTGAGTCATGATATTCCTATGTTGGCCTGTCAAGCAGGTGAGTAGAGAGTTGTGAATTCTAGAAGTTGGATGACTTTTGGTGAAAGGTTATTCTCAATACAAGTTAGCTGTGCCATCTCTCCATGCCTCAGCTTTCGCAGCTCACAAATGGGGTTAACAATGTCTATGTGTATTTATAAACATACAGGCTTAAAACAAATCTAAGAGGCAAGAATTGGAGGGAAACTTCAAGATTTCTTCTATGTTTCTCCCTGAAATATCTTAACTACAGTACTAGAGTATTAGAGGGGGCAAATATTCTAGAATTATGAACATCATTATTAGGACAAATCTTTTAAATTTTGCTACCTGAAATTTATTCCTACTGAATTATTTCTAAAGATGCTGATTTAGAATATTTTGTGCATTATTTGTTAAAATATATTGTGTCATTCTTTCTGAAGTCAGGCAGTGCAGTCCCACATTTTAAAAATGAGTTGGATACTTTCCAGCTCCCAGAGATCATGGCCATTCTCTCAACTGAGATGTGTGGGTTTCCTTCAGTTGACTTTGGATCTGTGGTTATGTCTTCCTCTTCTTGATCTGTTCTCAGAATGGTAGTTGAATACAGCCTATGTGTCAGTTGAGGTCCTGGAAGGAAACTGGGTCATTTGAACAGAATTTCACAAAGGGAAAATTTTCAACAGTGTGTTCCAATGGTAGAGAAACGACAAGGTACAATCCAGAACAATTGAAAGGAGGAGTTCCCAGAGTCCCAAGAGAGTGACTCCCATGGAGAGAGTTGCTTGACACAGGCTTCGACCTTCAGTCTAGGGACAGAGCCAGCCTGTGGTGACACTGCAGAGAGGTGGCTGGATGAATGAATACTGACCTCCATCTTTTCCTCTCTCCGATTTCCTGTCTACTCTAATGAGCTCTTCTCACTGGAGAACTCAACTGGCAGCCAGAGTGGAGGAAGCGTGCCAATGTGGAAATCCATACAGGTCAGCTTCCCAAGTACCCAGTGGGGAAGAGTGCACAGTGAATTTGGATGGGGCTAGCAGAAAAGGTCCAGCGCTGTCTATAGAAACATCCACTTTTTCAAAAGCAGAAATGGAATAATAGGCTGCTACCATATTTGACTAGGTTTGAAATGAAACCTCAGAGGTAGCTGTAGGAAAGTTTCCTTATCCTATTAGAGAGTAAAACACACATTTAGACTTCTGGTCAAGGATGTATCCTGAAAGTATTAAGCCAAAGCTTGTGCAGCAAGCCTTCCGCAAGATCCAGTCCCCAGTCTTCCTGCTTGCGTCCTTCTGGTTCTTATTTTCATCTTCTGCAACATGATAGAAATTTGTCTGGATTTAGAAATATCACATATTAGAAAGATTTGAAAGATATGTGTGACTGACTGGGTCAGTCATCAAAACTGGCTCAACCAGTTTTCAGAAGACCGTGGAGAGGATAAGGGAATATTAGACATTGAGACCACTATAGGTGACAGCTCAGAATATGAGATGATTTAGAAGTTACCTATAGAAAGAAGGCATATCCAGGGAGATTTTCCCCATCTTTCCCACACCCCTTAGCAAATGCTATGAAAATGAAACATGTTTAAGAAGTTAACACTGAGTTCAGAAAACCAACGATCTTATTATTTTCTTTTTCTCTTTGAAATTAGGTAATTTACTTCTTAGAAGGATTGTCTCTACTTCTTAAATATTGGCTTTACTCAGAAAGGGTAATAATTTTAACAATCATTTTCCTTCCTTCCTTCCTTCCTTCCTTCCTTCCTTCCTTCCTTCCTTCCTTCCTTCCTCCTCCCCATCTCCCCTCCTCCTCTCCCTCTTCCTCCTTCCCCCTCCTCCTTTTTTCTTCCTTCTTATTTCTTCTTCCTTCTTCTTCTTTCTTCTTTCCTCCTCCTCCTCCTCCCTCCCTCCCTCCCTCTGTTGCCCAGGTTGGAGTGCAGTGGCTCAATCTCAGCTCACTGCGACCTCCACCTCCTGGATTCAAGCGACTCTAATGCCTCAGCCTCCTGAGTAGCAGGGATTACAGGCATGCACCACCACACCCGGCTAATTTTTGTATTTTTAGTAGAGACAGGGTTTCACCATGTTGGCCAGGTTGGTCTCAAACTCCCAACCTGAAGGGATGTGCCCTCCTCAGCCTCCCAAAGTGCTGGGATTACAGACATAAGCCACCATGCCCAGCACAATAATCATTTTATAATTATTATCTGATTATATTATCTTAACTATTATATCACTTATGTTAATTTTACAAGTGACAGATACCTTCAAATAAAATATCTATTTTAACGGGTCTCCTTAAACACAAAGCTATATCCGTTATTGTTTTCTTCAAAATTTTTATTTCCTCTCTCTCACTTATCTTAGGTCTCAAATCTGGAAGCATTGATGTGGCATCATTGGAACAGAATTTTTTTCTGGGTCATTTTCTTCTTTTTTTTTTTTTTTTAACTAGGATGAGATGGTGTTGATCCACCCATGGTTTCAAAGCTTTCACAATTTACTCTTGAATCATAGATACGTTTTAAGAATAGATAAAATCATACCTGTAAAAGTATTCCGAGCCTTGATGGAGAGGAGTTACACGAATTCAAGGTGGCATTGTTAACCAAAGGAGCCATTACTCTTCAATCACGAGTACAAGCAGGGCATAGGAAGATCCTTGGGAGGGTATCAGCTTTCGAAACCTGCAGTTCATTTTACAAACAACCAAGTAAATGAGCACTGTCTGAATTGTAAGGTAGATGCCTGCAGACATGAGAGACATCTTGTGTGTGATGCCTTATTTGATGAAGGGGACCATATAGAAATGCATCTCTGACTCTGAGATTCTTTCCAAGAAGATAAAATAGGATTTAGACTGCCAGATTAGACATCCAGTCTGGCCACAATCATGATTTAAACTTTGAGGCTGCCCAGGACTTGTGAATTCAGAGATTGGCCCCTGGGTTACTCATCAGTTTTGAGTCATAGAACTGTGCCCTTTCTCATGTCATGACCAAGAGGCCACGAGAACCAGAAAAATCTAACTGGAGGTTAGTCTTAGCTAAATGGAGACTGACAAACTCACAAGAGAAACTGAGATCGATCTTTCTTCACGTGTTTATTTCTTACAGCTTCAGAGAAAAAAAGTTTATTAATATCTCAGAGCATAATTGGTCATACAAAAGCTACCAGTACACTGAAAATCAAATTGTGGAAGAGAAGTTAATTCATTTCCCGAAGTTAGCATTCTCTCTTGCTTAATCTAAGTCAGTAGAAAAGTGTGATATCGGATTGGTGTGGAATTTATCTTCCTAATCAGACCAGTTGGGTTATTTTGAAAGCTCTTTTGACGTGATGTGGTTGATGTAGCATCATTGGAAAAGAATTTTTTTCTGGTTCATTTTCCTTTTTTTTTTTTTAACTAGATTTGGAGAGAAGATGCTAAAATTATAAGCTTAGGGCTTAAAGTTTTTTAAAATTGTATACCTGAAGGCAGAGCTCTATCTGTAAGAAATGTTTTTAAAAAATAAAAAATGGTTTATAGGGACGTGAATGGAGCTGGAGGCCATTATCCTTAACAAACTGACATAGGAATGGAAAACCAACTACCACATGTTCTCACTTATAAGTGGAAGCTAAATGATGAGAACACATGGACACACAGAGAGGAACAACACACACACTGGGGCCCGTCAGAGGGGACAGGGTAGGAGAAGGAAGAGGATCAGGAAAAACAACTAATGGGTACTAGGCTTAATACCTGGGTGATGAAATAATCTGCACATCAAACTCCCATGACGCATATTTACCTATGTAGCAAACCTGCACATGTACCCCGAACTTAAAATCAAAGTTAAAAAAATTTAAAAAAAAGATTTTTAAGTGTGCAGCTATTTAGTTTTGAGAAGATGTAAACCCAAGTAAAGAGATCAGGAGTAGGTATGAGAACAGAGGGGAAGCAGGAGATATTACAGAAGAGAATTGGCTGAGTGTTCTGGTGGGGAGGCAAATAAGAGGTAACTCCAGGGCTTTGTGTCTGTGGGTACCTGAGAGAATCTCATTAATATGAATAGAACAAGAATGTTTAAGGGCAATTTGTTTCTAGAGGGTGGAGGTAAGCTGGGGAAAGAATATACAATTGAATCTTGACATTTACAGATACAACATTTACAGATACAACTTTTACAACATCTACTCCATAACGGCATCACAATGTTTTATGATGTATTAGTTTGTAACGGTGATGGTGACCCCCTCATTGAGTTGTGAGGATTAACTGAGACACATATATAAAGTGCTTAGGGATAATGATTATGATAATCATCATGGCAAAATGTTAAGCAAGTATTAAACAATGATTATGTGTCTGATATTGCTGTAGGATTGTTGCACGTAATAACTAATTTAATTTTCCAATGGCTGCATGAAGTAGGCACTGATAGTATCTCACTTTACAGATATTAAGGAGCAGACCTCAGACTCAATTTAGGTAGTCTGACTCGAATTCATCACCTAATCGCTCTCTTTTAGAGACTCCTGGACAGAATTTGAACCGACAATTCTATAAGACTGTAGTTCAGTAGCAAAGTTTCAGGAGTAATCCTAGCTAATAGCCCTGCATTAATATCTGAGTTAGTAAACTCATGAATATGAGGATGCTCAAAGGATCTTGGGGAAGTCAGTGTGCCTATGAACAGAAAAGAAAAGGCTTTAGCACTTTGGTAAATATATGAAGACATGTAGTCTATTCTTTAAAATACACAGAAATAAAAGGGTTCACATGAATGCAATCTTAATTTCAGCTCTCTTGATGTTAATTTATTTGACAAGTGTTTCTGGAGCACCTATTGCAGTGCTAAACACTATGGGGCATTTCATGGTAAAGAATAACATCCTTTCTCTTAGCAAGCTCACTGTGTAGTGAGAGAGACCAATGAGGAAAATGCAAATACAATCCTGTGTTGTAATGAGGAGGTGGAAATAAGTAGTTAACTAGCTTGGTCTTAGGAGGGCCAAATGTAAAGCTTTCTGGAAGGAATGATGTAAAAATCTGGAACGTGAGGGATGAATATGGAGTTAGTGCAGGGAAAATGAGAAGGGAAGTGGAGAAGTGAGACAGGACAGGCTGTGCTGTGCTTTTGAAACTAAATAGTTCACTGTGGCAGAAAGATACAATTTGCTGGGGGTGAGCATCAGATAAAGCTGGAGAAGTGAGCAGCAGCCAGATCATGAAGGCTTTCGAGGATGCAGTGAGGAGTTTGATATCCATCTTGAGAACTAGGAGAAGCTGCTGATGTGATTTAAGCAGAGAAGTGCTATGGTCCAGTAGCATGCTTGCAATATATCCGAAACACACAGATATGCTGGTCTAGTACTAATCTTGCAGGGCCTTTGGAGAATACATTATTATTTATTCCAAACTCACACTGAGAACTCTTAACTATAAAGAGCTTGTAAACTCTATGATGGAAAGAGAAACCTGCACCTAAATCTTAGCATGCAGCATGCCCTCATTTTCTATTCAGTGTATTGTCATTCTGTCGAAAACCGAAGGAAAAATGTGTACCGTCAGATTATTTCACTGGGAAACCACCAGCTATTTGTCTAGAGAGGTGATTGAAGTTGATTTCTAGCCTTGACTGTGCTCTGTGATGTTGGGACAAATCAGTTAGCCATCTTAGGCCTTGGTTTTCTTATCTGCAATGTGAGAAAGTTGAAGTGAATGACCATTTAAGTTTTCTTTAAGTTCTAAAATTCACCTACTGTGGTTTGAAACTTCCCAAACATTATAAAAAATAGTATCTTTCATGTTTCTCTTTTCATTGTTTCTCCCTCTTCCTCTTGGGTGGTTTCAGTGGTTCTTGTTGCAGAAAGGAGCTTAAACGACAATAGGATATTGAAGCTGAAAGTAAGTTTAGAGACTGCCTTGTCCATTATTACACATGATGGGCAAGGACAATGAGGCTCCTTAATAATGTGACTTATTCAGTCCAAGTAGTGGGTCAGCACAGAGTGAAGTCCAGAACCCCAGGGTCTTCTGACTGTGACCTAGTCCTCTTTCCACTCTGGGGGATCATGTTCCTCACCTCTGCCAGTGACATTGCAGGTAATTAATTGGAAATAAAGTTGGATACCATGGATGATTTCAGCTGCTCCTAAGTAGAAGTAACTGTATCACTGCCAGTTAGGGCTGCTGTTCATTTTTCTGGCTTTAAGTTGCGTTAGTTTTTTTTTTCTCTCTCTCTCTCTCTCTTAATGTTCATGAGTGATTCTTTGTTTTGTGCTGTTTTTCTCTCCCGTTTCTCTAAAAGGAATTTTTTTTCTCCTTCTCCTACCCCCAGTTCTCTTACATCAGCAACGAAAATGATCTTCCTCTTATTGGGGAAGCTGGCAGCCTCCAATCTGCAGCCTTTAGATAACCAGCTAATTAAGGGGAAAGCAGGTGTGGATGAGTCTATTCAGCCTGTAAATAAGTGCCAAAAATTAAAGTTATTGGTCTGTGAGTGCTAGCAGGTGGAAGCACTGCTTTATACCTTTAATAGAAGAGGAGAGAAGAGGGGGTTAGAAGGCCTTAAGTATAGGGAGGAAAAAAATTACTTTTATGACTAAAAGCTCTTCAAAAGAGAATGTGTCTATTTCTAAACCATTGTCTTGTTTGGGATTAATCCTAAAACATATAATTGCTTTCCCTAAGAGCGTAATGTTCCCTGAGCAAGGCTCCATGAACTGTATGGCCTGAGCAGAAATAATTTGTAGTCTCAAGCTGACACTTACCAGCAAAAACCACGATTGACTGCAGACATAAGTGCCATTATTCTTTTGTGATTTCTCTTCCCAATTTCTTACATATGCTCAAATGCCCAAAGTTCCCTATCTGCAAAACCCCTCACTTAAATGCTGAGAAAAAAAAAAAAAAGATCTACTGTTGCATTACTTCACGCATTACTTAATAAAGCAAATTGGAGAGGGGAGGATCCAAGATGGCCAAATAGGAACAGCTAGGGAATGCAGTTCCCAGCAAGAACATACGCAGAGGGTGAGTGTCCACCACGTTTCCAAAAAAATTTTCACTGCCCACAGACCAGGAGATCTCCGGGCCGAAAAGCGCCACGAGTTTTCAGCATGGCAGTTTCAGCCGGTGCCGGGTTGGCACACAGAAACTCACACAAATCTGGGCAGCTGTTTCAACTGGCACCTGGAATGCCAGGGAGACAGAGCTGCCCATTCAACTGAAAGGGAGGGGGCAGAGACAGGGAGCCAGGCAATCTGGCTCGTGGGTACCACCCCCACAAAACAAGCAATCTGAAACACTCTGGATTGAGAGTTTCCCAGCAAGCACAGCTGGACCCCGGACGGTCCAGCTCAGTGGGAGAAAGGGCGACCACCACTACCAAGGCAGTCCGCCACTACCGAGGCAGTTCACACAGCAGCTGGGCAGAGCCTGTGGCAGCTCAGCAATGCCTCTGCTGGTATACTGTGACTAGACTACTCTGTGTGGGTCAGGGCATCTATGAAAAAAGCAGCAGAATGACAGGAACTTTTAAATGAAGCTGATCTTCCTAGGACAGTGCACTTGGGAAAAGAGGCAGTTATGAGTTCCACTGCAGCAGACTTAAAAGTACCTGCCCAGCATCTCTGCATGGAACATTGGAGATCCCAGCACGGAATAACGGAGCTCCCAGCATGGCACTTGAGCTCCTATAAGGGACAGACTGTTTCCTCAGGCAGCTCCCCGATCCCCATATACCCAAAGAGACACCTCATAAAGGAGAGCTCAGGCTGACATCTGGCAGGTACCCTTCTGGGATGAAGATAACAGAAGAAGAAACCGGCAGCAACACTTACTGTTCTGCAGCCCCCATGGTTGATCCCCAGGCAAGCAGGGTCTGGAGTGGACCTCCAGCAGTTCTGCAGCAGAGGGGCCTGTTAGAAGGAAAACTAAGAAACAGAAAGAAATAACTTCAACATCAACAAAAAGGATGTCCACTCAGAGACCCCATCCGAAAGTCACTAACTACAAAGATCACAGGTAGATAAAGCCATCAAGATGGGAAGGCCAGGCACGGTGGCTCACGCCTGTAATCCCAGCACTTTGGGAGGTCGAGGCAGGCAGATCACGAGGTCAAGAGATCAAGATCGTCCTGGCCAACATAGTGAAACCCCGTCTCTATTAAAAAATACCAAAATTAGCTAGGCATGGTGGCACATGCCTGTAGTCCCAGCTACTTGGGAGGCTGAGGCAGGAGAATTGCTTGAACCTGGGAGGCCAAGATTGCAGTGAGCTGAGATTGCGCCACTGCACTCCAGCCTGGCACCTGGCAACAGAGCAAGACTCTGTCTCAAAAAAAAAAAAAAAAAAGATGGGAAGAAACCAGAGCAAAAAGGATGAAAACACCAAAAACCAGAACGCCTCTCCCCCTCCAAGGGATCACAACTCCTCACCAGCTAGGGATCAAAGATGGACGGAAAATGAATCTGATGAATTGATAGAAACAGCCTTCAGAAAGTGGGTAATAACAAACTTCTCAGAGCTAAAAGAGCATGTGCTAACCCAATGCAAAGAAACTAAGAACCTAGAAAAAAGGTTTGATGAGATGCTAACTAGAATAAACAGCTTAGAGACTAACATAAATGACTTCATGGAGCTGAAAAACACAGCACGAGAACTTCGCGAAGCATACACAAGTTTAAATAGCCAAATTGACCAAGCAGAAGAAAGGATATCAGAGATTGAAGATCAACTCAATGAAATAAAATGAGAAGGCAACAATAGAGAAAAAAGAGTGAAAAGAAATGAACAAAGCCTCCAAGAAATATGGGATTATGTGAAAATAACTAACCTACATTTGATAGGTATACCTGAATGTGACGGAGAGAATGAATCCAAGCTGGAAAACACTGTTCAGGATATTATCCAGGAAAACTTCCCCAACCTAGCAAGCCAGGCAACGATTCAAGTCCAGGAAATACAGAGAACACCACAAAAATATTCCTCAAGAAGAGCAACTCCAAGGCACATAGTTGTCAGATTCATCAGGGTTGAAATGAGGGAAAAAATGCTAAGGGCAGCCAAGAGAAAGGTCGGGTTACCTACAAAGGGAAGCCCATCAGACTCACAGCAGATCTCTCAGCAGAAAACCTACAAGCCAGAAGAGAGTAGGGGCCAATATTCAACATCCTTAAGGAAAAGAACTTTCAACCTAGGATTTCATATCCAGCCAAACTAAGCTTCATAAGCAAAGGAGAAAGAAAATCCTTTATGGACAAGCAGTTGCTGAGAGATTTTGTCATCACCAGGCCTGCCTTACAAGAGCTCCTGAAAGAAGCGCTAAGCAAGGAAAGGAACAACCAGTCCCTGCCACTCTAAAAATGTACCAAATGGTAAAGACCATTGACACAATGAAAAAAATGTGTCAACTAATGGGCAGAACATCTAGATAGCATCAAAATGGCAGGATCAAATCCACACATAACAATATTAACCTTAAATGTAAATGGGCTTAATGCCTCAATCAAAAGACACAGACTGATAAATTGGATAAAAAGTCAAGACTCATTGGTGTGCTGTATTCAGGAAACCCATCTCATGTGCAAGGACACACATAGGCTCAAAACAAAGGGATGGAGGAAGATTCATCAAGCAAATGGAGAGCAAAAAAAAGCAGGAGTTGCAATCCTAGTCTCTGATAAAATGGACTTTAAACCAACAAAGATCAAAAGAGACAAAGAAGAGCACTACATAATGGTGAAAGGATCAATACAACAAGAAGAGCTAACTATCCTAAATATATATGCACCCAATACAGGAGCACCCAGGTACATAAAGCAAATTCTTCATGACCTACAAAGAGACTTAGACTCCCATACAATAAGACTTTAACACTCCACTGTCAATATTAGATCAATGAGACAGAAAATTAACAAGGATGTCCAGGACTTGAACTCAGATCTGGACCAAGTGGCCCTAATAGACATCTACAGAAATCTCCACCCCAAATCCACAGAATATACATTCTTCTCAGCACTGCATTGCACCGACTCTAAAATTCACCACATAATTGGAAGTAAATCACTCCTCCGCAAATGCAAAAGAACAGAAATCATAACAAACAGTCTCTCAGACCACAGGGCAATCAAATTAGAACTCAGAATT
>CAUYLG010007835.1:0-11000 GCA_963573385.1 Cacajao melanocephalus | reverse complement strand
TGATCTCCTCTTTATCATTTTTTATTGTGTCTATTTGATTCTTCTCTTTTTCCTTTTTATTAGTATGGCTTGCTGTCTATTTTGTTAATCTTTTCAAAAAAACAGCTCCTGGTTTCATTGATTTTTTGAAGGATATTTCATGTCTCTATCTCCTTCAGTTCTTCTCTGATCTAGTTATTTCTTGTTTTCTGCTAGCTTTTGAATTTGTTTGCTCTTGCTTCTCTAGTTCCTCGGGCAAGATGGCTGAATACGAACAGCTCCAGTCTGCAGCTCCCAGAGAGACCAATGCAGAAGGCGGATGACTTCTGCATTTCCATCTGAGGTAACTGGTTCATCTCAGTGAGACTGATTAGAAAGTGGGTGCATACCACAGAGGGCAAGCAAAAACAGGGTGAGGTGTTGCCTTACTCAGGAAGTGCAAGGGGTTGGCAACTCCCTCCCTTGCCAAGGAAAGAGTATAAATTAGCCATAGTCAAGGAAGAACTACAATGAGGGACCTTGCCTTGAGGGATGGTGCTATCCATCCCAGATACCATGCTTTTCTCATGGTCTTCACTACTCACATATCAGGAGATTCTCTCACGTGCCTATGCCACAAGGGCCCTAGGTAGCACAAAACTGGGTGGCCATTTGGGCAAACACTGAGCTAGCTTCAGGAGTTTTTCTTCATACCCGATTGGTTTCTGGACTGCCAGTGAGACAGAACCATTCACTCCCCTGGAAAAGGCTTGAGGCCAGGGAGCCATGACTGTTTCTAAATATTTTTCTATAATATGAAAATAAAAAATAAACAAAACCAGTTCCTCTCTGCACACGTAGAGATACATCCACAAATAGATAGATGCATTCTATTTCATCAGTTTTCCAATCTCTTTACCTTATATAAACTATACATTTTTCATTGCTTGAGATTAAAATAAGGAAAATTATCTTTTACAAATAATTAAGTTTGAGTGAAAAAAACAAGTCAAAGTAAAGATAAATTTGTGAGAGAAAAGGAGAGAAGAAAAAGGAGGAGAGGAAAAAGCAAGAAAGAAAGGGAAGAACAAGGAAGAAAGGAGAAAAAAAGAAAGGAAAAGCTGTTGAGATTTAAAGTCAGAGTGACAACAAAGAAAGATCCAGAAGCGAAGAAAATTTTTTGATTCATAATTACAGGTATGCCTTTTTTAGGAGATTATAGCTGGCACCATGCTGAAGGATAGGACTTTATTCTCCTTTTGTCTTCTCAGATTGTGGTTTTAGGCGTGGATTCCCTAAATGGCTCTGTGGGCTGTATTTAGCTGCTGCTGCCACCTAGCCTTTGCCTAGCCACCCACAAAAGTCAATTTGCCACAACCCCTAAGCCTAGGGGCTTTTTTACAGGCTGTTATGACAGCTGTAGTGGAAATCTAATAAGTTCCAGTACCTAAGCCTGCCATGACTACACTCATGGATGCTTTGACTTCTTCCAACACTCTGGAATTATATGAATTGCCTCCCCTCTGGGCAGGGTATCTGCAGTCTCCAGCAGCTGACCAAATTATCTAACACGTCCCAGAAGCATGAGAGTCTTAGTGCTTCCTGGGGAAAGCTTTCTTCAGTGTGAAGAAGAAGATGAGAAAGAATATGTAAGTGCCTTTTGTTTCTCTCAACTTCTAGGGTGTTCTGAGGTTTGGCATTTCTACATATCTCATGTGACTGAGCAACCAGTAGTTTTCCTGTGAAGTGGAAGCAACTCAGTAACTCATCAGTTCATTACATTTTCTTCCAATACCTTTCCTCTCATTATTGTCTTTCTTACCTAGAATTCCACCTCTCAATAAAACCTTGCCATATATGCTTTGCCTTAACCTGTTTTCCCAGGAAGCTATCCTAAAATAGAGCATCTGTTATTCCATATTGCTAGAAAGAAAAGTTCACTTTTATATAGACATTTATAGATTTCAGGAATAACTTTCATTCAATCATATCAACTTCTCATCATTTTTATCCTAAATGTATCTGAAATTTATCTCTTTTCCTGCACCCCTACTTACACTGCCTCAATGTGGACCACCATCATCTCTGACCTGGAATATAGTATCAGGCTTCTATTTACTCTATAACCTGTTCGTGTATTAATTCTTATTGGGTTATTCTATTTTTGAGTGTGCCATCTGCAAAATAAAAAGAACCTTCATGTTATTTGTTATTCTTTTCTCCCATTCTCCTAGATGATTAGTTCTGACATTATCTGATGTTCTCAACTAATCTTCTCAATGTGGACCACCATCATCATCCTGGAATATAGTATCAGACTTCTATCTATTCTATAAACCTCTAGTCTGGTTCTCTGTTTCATCCTCTGTGCAACTGTCTGAGTGATTTTTCTAAAGGCTAAATTTGAATATGCTTTTATTTTGCTTTAAATCCTTTCAATAGCTCTCTGTTGATGTTTAAGTAGTTTAATGTTATAATAAGAACACTGGGCTCTGGGATCTATTTCTAATTCTCTATATGTTTGTATCTTTTTAAAAAAATTATACTTTAAGTTCTGGGGTACATGTGCAGATCATGCAGGATTGTTACATAGGTATGTACATGCTTTGGTGGTTTGCTGCATTCATCCCCCCGTCATCCCTGCCCTGTCTGCCTAGGACACCTCTCCTGCCTTCTCTTACTCTAGTTAAATATTATTCTTCCTTTAACGCAGTAGTTCTTGACTTGTTGGGAGTCATGGGTCTTTTCTGCTTTGCAAGTGAAGCATATGAAGTCACTCTTTCAAGAGAAATGTATGCAGATACACATTTTGTGCAACATTCTAAACGACAGTGGACGTTCTCCCTGCCCCCAAATCTACTCACATATGTAGAAGTTCATCTCCTCTATTTAATTACCTCTACATTGAGGTTCCACTGTCTGTACACCGAGATCACTTTGAGTACTGATGTTGTGCTTACCTCATTTCTGATTCAGTAGTGGCTGTCATGGAAGTGGTATATATTTATTTGTTGAAAAAACAAGCAACTGAATTAAGCTCAGTGGATGGGCTCAACAGTAGAATATAAGACATAGAGGAAATAAATTGGTTAACAGGGTGTTAGAATAATAGAATTTACAAAATATTTAAACAATAGAGATACATATTTAGTCCTAGTATGAATATTTTAAGTGTCAGAAACCCAACAATAACAAATTTATTTTTCAAAATTATACCATTGCATTCAAAAGATTCAAGTAAGCATATTGAATTATAATATCTAGCTAGTTATTTTGAAATTAAAATTATTACTGCCTTAGTTCATTATACTTCCCTATAGAAAGAAAACATTGAGAATGAAGGAAAAAGTAATAAAGAGGGCAGGATGAAATCCTTGGAGGTGATGAATATGCTTACAGCATAGACTATGGTGATGGTTTCATGGCTGTATACATCTCTCCAGATCATCAAGATGTATACATTAAATATGAACAGTTTTGTATGCCAATTGTATCTGAGTAAAGTTTTTTTAAAAAACAATAGCACCCTGATTCGGGGAAAGTTTCAATGTATAGGAATAATACAAAAGGAATTCTTTTTCTGCCTTTAAACATAAACCAGAAACATTTAAATTAGGCTTCTCTGCTAAATCCTTAAAATAATGCAGTAGATTCAGTGATCACTTGGGTAAACTTTTTGTCCTCAAACCAGAGAGTAAGTATATCTAAAATAACATGTCACCTTTCTGCAAAATTGTATATAAACTCTGATGCCATCATCTTATATTTACAGACATAAAACAGATTTTAAATTTCTTTGGACTACGACGGTATCGTTTGGTATTATCTATTAAATCACTCTCAATATACCATAATCACAACAGATACTAATTATTCTGCTTTCATTAAAGTTTCTAAAGCATATTTTTTCTGTCAGTTTGAAATAATATGACAGCATGGCCTTAAGGATAAAACTGGAAAGTGATTGGTGAATTGTAAATGCCTGTCTGTAATGTGAAATGCTGTATTTCTCAGCTCTTCATTCAGAGGAAATCAAGCTCAACAATATATAGTACATTTACACTATATATGACATGATAATAATAAAATGATAATCTATAAAAGCACCTTATGAGTAAAGAGTCATAACAATCATGTCATTGTTGTTTTAGACTTGCTGGTTCTCACCACCATGTGAATCAACTCTAAGATCTCAATCTCTGTCTCTCTATCTTTCTCTCTCATCCATATACCCTATTGGTTATTTCTCTGGAGAATCCTGATTAATACACTGGCTGCTACTCATTCTAGTACCACTCAGATTATGATATCTTTGATTCCTAAAATGTTCTGATTTAGTTTCTAATCTTTACCCTCTTCCAGTACTTTTGTTTCACCTTTTCAGCCACTTAAAACATGAAAATATCCTAGAACTACTGTTACTAAAATGGCACCATCTCCATAATCTCAACTTTAAGCCTCCCACCCCACACCCCTTTCTCATTTCTTTGCGCCTTAATCCTTTTAGTACTTCTGTTCTAACAATCTTTCAACCTCACTAAGACCTAGAAACTTCTCTCTACTCTATTTCATTCATGGATGTTCTCTGTTCTCTCCTTAAGAGTTAACAAAAGGTTAACAAAGATAATAACAAGGATACTTTCTTATGATCACTGTGAGTTTTAAACATTGTCTTGCATAAACAATTCTTTTGGTCTTCTCACACTGTCATAATTTACAGCCTCACTGAAATCCAGCTTTCTTACTACTTTCTGTCTGACTATAAAGATGGCAGAAGAAAATGAGCATATTGATTTTTCAAACTTTAAAATTATGATTAACAACCTCAAGAGGATGTCCACTCTTTCAAACTTTCTAAATGCTTCATTGGGATACCAAGGCATATGGATTGTATCAACAGGATCCTTTGCACCTTCAAACTTCCATTTGGATTTGACCAATGGTAAACCCTAGGAAGCAACCAGAAGTAAATGAAGAGAGTGAAGACAGATAGTCTATTCTCTAGGCTCTGTCCCTCAAATGTGTGTTGAGCTGTCTGTCTTTTGCAGAAATGTCATTGATAGCTGCTGTTCTACTAGCTTCACCTTCCCAGTTCTAGTAAGTGTTCTGTTACTAGTAGCTTCTTTGAGTTTTAGCAACTTCTTTTTCTCATGTCTTTCAGACTAGCAGTGAATTCCTGGAAACTTTTACTACTGACATATTGCGGTAACCATTATGGTTTCTCTGTATGCGCATCTTTGTAATATAACCTCTTTGTGTATTAATTCTTTTTGTGTTATTCTGAGTGTGCCATCTGCAATATAAAAGGAACCTTAATGTTATTTGACAATAATATTTTTCTCCTATTTTCCTAGATGATTAGTTCCTACATTTTCTACTCTTCTCAAATAATCAGCAACTCCCTTCTACATCCTCACTCTCAGTTCATGATCTCTGAAAAATTTAAAAAAATATCGCAATAGACAGTTCATAATCTCTCACCTCCACCAATTCGATATATTCAAATCCACACGGTTTACCCTTTAACCTTAATTCTTTCATCATGGCTGATTGGAAGTCATGATGTGATGCCACTGAGATTGTAACAATATGAACACAGTCAGCTCTTATGAGCCTTGCTAATCGGCTCCATCAGACACAGCGTAGGTAGGAATTTTATGAGTTTGTTCACTGCTCTATACCCTGTTTCTAAAATAGTGCTCAGCAAATAGTAGGTGATTAATTAGTGTTTTCTGAACAGGAAGAAAATAGTAGTTACTATGATGAATTAAGTAGTTAGTCAATAAATTATTTCTAAATATGGTTAAGTAAACATGATTATGGGCAAGCATTTGGGTGTGTAACTGTATTTGAACATATCTGATTAGCTATTACTTTAAAATATGTTTTAAAATTCTCAACTTTTAAAAATTGAAATGTTTCATTTTCTAAGACTCATGTTTTATCTATATTGTTAACCTGAGTCTAAGATAACATAATTTTTTTCTTTACTGTATTAACTTTTCCACCTATAGAGTAAATATTAACATTAAGAGAAACAGCAAATGCTAAAAATTGTTTTGTATTGAGAATATAAATCACAATGATTTAAAATAAGGGTAGTGTTCTATAAAATATGATTAATAGTATGTTTATATTCTGAGTTCTCAGCAGAAGCTGGGGCAGACTAGAATAATTCAAAGTGAAGTATTTAAATAGTGAGACATGGAAATACCCAATCGACCTGATAATACATTTATATAAATATTTACTCACTTATTTAATATGTTTCCTGCTCTTTAAACACCTTGCTGATAATTTTCAGCATAAACTTATCCTATATTACAGATGTAGAAAGAGAAGTTCAAAGTTCACACCACAAACAAGTGTCTAAGTTGGGATTATATTCTTCTCTGCATGCAGTGCACAGCTACTGATAACTTAAATTCACTCAGATGAAACCCATGGACCTAAACCAAAAGTTATCCATGAAATTCCAGTCTTAGATCCTTGCATGACATTTTAGGGTACTTTGAAGCAATTATTTTCAAAATATCTTTGTGGAATTCTGAGATGCTGGAAATGTGTCATATGGCCTATCTGACAGATAAGAAAATTGCCAGGCAGCATTAGCTTTTCTCATATATTTTGGCATTTGGGACAAGGGAAGGTTTTTCTGTCAAAACTTGAATTCCTTAGAGAGAGCCATTATATTTCTCTTTGCAATCTTACCAAAAATGTATTGATATCAGAATACCTTTTGTATAAATTTTTAATTAGGATATATTAAATACTTAAGTAAGAATACTTAAGAAACATCCATATAGCCAGGTTCACCAGATTCACCAGGTTTACATTTTGTCTGTGCCCCACCTAAATGTGTATGTATATACAGTTGGTCCATGGGCAATACAGATTTGAAGTGTATGGATCAATTTATATACGGATTTTTTCAACAATTGTATTGAAAAATTCTTTGGAGATCTGTGATAATTTGAACAAACCTGTTGACAAACCACATAGTCTAGAGACACCAAAAATTAAGAAAAGGGTATGTCATGAATGCATGAAGTTTACATAGATACTAGTCTATTTTATCATTTACTACCGTAAAAAATACACTAATCTATTCTAAAATTTATCAAAACATATACACTCAAACACAGAGCATACTTGGGGCCATTCACAGTCAAACGAAATGTGAACATAATAATGCAATATTAATTTACAACTTCATAAAATTTACTGTAGTACATGCTGTATTACTACTGCAATAATTTCATAGCCACCTCCTGTAGCTATTGGGGTGACATCAAGTGTTGTGAGTGTTGTGAGCTTAAAACGCCTTGTGATGATAATCATCTCCCCATGAGTGGTTTTATTTCCAGTAAGTTGCATATTTCAGTAGAAGGTGAACTTTTGTGGCTCTCGCATACTCTTAATTGTGTTTAGTGCAAAACCATAAATCTGAATAACATCATGAGACCCATATGAAGTGCCCCTAGTGATACTGGAAGTGATTCCAAGAAGCAGATAAAAGTTATGACATTACAAGAAAAAGTTGAATTGAGTGATATGTATCATAGATTGGTGTCTGAAGCTGTGGTTGCCTGCCATTTCAGACAACTCATCTTGAAACCAGACACCACTATTATAAGTTTATGTAGAAACTCTAGAAGTTTATATACTGTATCAAAAATCAGCAATATACTGTAAATACATTTTCTCTTTCTTGTAATTTCTTAATAACATTTTCTTTTCTCTAGCTTCCTTTATTTTATGAATATGGCATATAATACAATTAACATGCAAAATAATTATTAATTGACTATATTATTGATAAGGCTTCCAGGGAAAAACATTTTTTATTTAGGAAGTTATTCTAGTGTGTCTTTTGATATCTGTCTTCACCACTGATTATAAATATCACTGTGTAACATATCAAGTTTCCATATATATATATATATATATATATATATATATATATATATGTATATAAGGATCTGTATTTTAAAATTGAGAGATCACAGTGCCTATTTCACACAAAGGTTCAGAAAAGGTATCTGCTCTTACCAGTCAGTCTGGAAAAAGCCATAATTCATGAGATATTATATAGAGTGCAGAAAAGAATTAAGACTTAAGAGTGGAGAATAAATATTCCTAGACTAGGCACCCATTTAGAGATCCTAAAAGCAAGATTTGAAAAATATCAAATGGTTTGCAAGTAACTTGACTGCATTGCAGGAAAAATCTTGAGAAGGTTTATAGAAACAGAAATATCCAGCATCTAAAATGGTAAAACCATAATAACTGAAATAAAAAAAAATTTACAAGGTATGCAAAAATTAGAAAAATATGACATATAATGAGGAGAAAAATCAGTTATTCCAAATTGTTAATTCTAACAGCTGTAGTTTTTGATAGATTTTTCTTTTGATTAGTGTCATATTTTTCTTTAACCATTAGACTTAATACATAATACAATAAACAAATCTGAAATTTCATAATACAACAGAAAACTGAACAAAAATGGGCCAAAAGTTTACTTGATGCTTCACTAAGAATACTACTACAGTCACTTCATCAAAGAAGATATGCAGATGTCAAATATGCAGAAGAAAAGATGCTCAACACCATTAGTCACTACTAAAAAGCAAATTAAAACCATAATTAAATACCAGCATAAAATATTAAAATAGCTACAATTAAAAAAACAAAACTGGTCATAAAATTGTTGGCAAAGTTGTGAAGGAACTAGAGCTTGTATAACTGCTGGTGGAAATGTAATATGTTACTACCATTGTAGAAAATTTGGCACTATCCTAAAAAATTAATTATATCCGTACCATATGATGTAGATACTCTAGTCCTACATATTTACTAAGAGAATTGCACCAATTCCACAGAAATAAAAACTACCATCAGAGATTACTACAAACACCTCTATGCACATAAACCAGTAAATCAATAAGAAATGGATAAATTCCTGGGCACTTATACCCTCCCAAGACTAAACCAGGAAGACATTGAATCCCTGAATGGACCAATAACAAGGTCTGAAGTTGAAGAAGCAATTAATAGCCTACCAACCAAAAAAAGGTCAGGACCAGACAGGTTCACAGTCGAATTCTACCAGAGGTACAAAGAGGAGCTAATACCATTCCTTCTGAAACTATTCCAAACAATATAAAAAGAGGGAATCCTTCCCAAATCATTTTATGAGACCAACATCATCCTGATACCAAAACCTGGCAGAGACACAACTGAAAAAGAAAATTTCAGGCCAATGTCCATGATGAACATTGATGCGAAAATCTTCAATAAAATATGGGCAAACAGGATGCAACAGCATATCAAAAAGCTTATCCATCACGATCAAGTAGGCTTCATCCCTGGGAAGCAAGGCTGGTTCAACATACACAAATCTATAAATGTAATCCATCACATAAACAGAACCAAAACAAAACCACATGATTATCTCAATAGATGCAGAGAAGGCCTTCAACAACATTCAACAGCCCTTTATGCTAAAAACTCTCAATAAACTAGGTATCAATGGAAAATATCTCAAAATAATAAAAGCTATTTACAAAAAACCCACAGTCAATATCATACTGAATGGGCAAAAACTGGAAGCATTCCCTTTGAAAACTGGCACAAGACAAGGATGCCCTCTCTCACCACTCTTATTCAACATAGTATTGGAAGTTCTGGCCAGGGCAATCAGGCAAGAAAAAGAAATAAAGCATATTCAATTAGAAAAGAGAAAGTCAACTTGTCTCTATTTGCAGACAACATGATTGTATATTTAGAACCCCATCATCTCAGCCCCAAATTTCCTTAAGCTAATAAGCAACCTCAGCAAAGTATCAGAATACAAAATCAATGTTCAAAAATCACAAGCATGCTTATACACCAATAACAGACAAACAGAAAGCCAAATCATGAGAGCACTCCCATTCACAATTGCTACAAAGAGAATTAAATACCTAGGAATAAATCTAACAAGGGATTTAAAGGACCTCTTCAAGAAGAGCTACAAACCACTGCTCAAGGAAATAAGAGAGGACACAAAGAAATGGAAAAACATTCCATGCTCATCGTTAGGAATAATCAGTATTGTGAAAATGGCCATACTACCCTATGTAATTTATAGATTCAATGCTATCTCCATCAAGCTACCATCGCCTTTCCTCACAGAATTGGAAAAACCACCTTAAACGTCATATGGAACCAAAAGAGAGCCCACATAGCCAAGACAATACAAAGCAAAAAGAACAAAACTGGAGGCATCACACTACCTGACTTCAATATACTATACTATACTATACTATACTATACTATACTATACTATACTACAAAGCTACAGTAATCAAAACAGCATGATACTGGTATCAAAACAGAGATATAGACCAGTGGAACAGAACAGAGGCCTCAGAAGTAATGCCACACATCTGCAACCATCTGATCTTTGACAAACCTGACAAAAACAAGGAAGCAATGGGTAAAGGATTCCCTATTTAATAAACTGGCTAGTCATATGCAGAAAGCTGAAATTGGATCACTTCCTTACACCTTATATAAAAATTAACTCTAGATGGATTAAAGATTTAAACATAAGACCTAACACCATAAAAACCCTACAAGAAAACCATTCAGGACATGGGCATAGCCAAGGACTTCATGACTAAAACACCAAAAGCAATGGCAACAAAAGCCAAATAGACAAATGGGATCTAATTAAACTTAAGAGCTTTGCACAGCAAAAGAAACAATCGTTAGAGTGAACTGGAAACCAACAGAATGGGAAAAAATTGTTGCAAACTACTTATCTGACAAAAGGCTAATAACTAAAATCTACGAAGAGCTTAAACAAATTTACAAGAATAAAACAAGCCCATCAAAAAGTGGGTGAAGGATATGAACAGACACCTCTCAAAAGGAGACATTTTTGCAGCCAAAAAACATGTGAAAAAAACCTCATCATCAATGATCATTAGAGAAATGCAAATCAAAACCACATTGAGATACCATCTCATGCCAGTTAGAATGGTGATCATTAA
>CAUYLG010007832.1:0-42136 GCA_963573385.1 Cacajao melanocephalus | reverse complement strand
ACAAAATAGACTTTAATAGTAACAAAGACTAAAAGAAACAAAGAAGAACATTACATAATGGTAAAAGGATCAATGCAACAAGAAGAGCTAATGATCCTAGTATATATGCACCCAATACAGGAGCACCCAGATACATAAGATTAGTTCTTAATGACTTACAAAGAGACTTAGACTCCCGCACAATAACAGCGGGAGACTTTAACACCACATTGTTAACATTTGACAGATCAACGAGATAGAAAATTAACAAGGACATCTATGACTTGAACTCAGACCTGGAACAAGTAAACTTAATAAATATTTACAGAATTCTCCACCCCAAATGCACAAAACGTACATTTTTCTCAGTATCACATGACACCTATTTTAAAAGTGATCATATAATTGGAAGTAAATTACTTTTCAGCAACTGCATAGCATTTCACAGATTTAAATGAAATATTGGTTAGCTGTTTGTTTGTTATTTTCTTCCCTTATTCCTTCCTGTCTCCGTTGTTAAGTATAATTATTGGCATAAAAGAGATCTTTAATACCTATTTTTAGATTGTATTCTAGCCTGGACGATAGAGCAAGTTTCTCGTTCTCTCTCCCTCTTTTTCTTCTTCTTTCTTTTTCTCTTTCTACCTTTCTAAAAAAAATAATAATAATTTAAAAAAAAAAAATTAGCTGGCTGTAGTGGCGCATGCTTGTAATCCCAGCTACTTGGGAGACTGCAGTGGGAGGATCACTTGAGCCCTGGAGGCAAAGGCTGCTGTGAGCAGTGACTGTACCACTGCACTCCAGGCTGGGCAACAAAGTCTCAAAAAAAAAAAAAAATCAGAAAACGTTAAAAGTTCTTTCTTTCCTAGTTTTCTAACAACTTAAAAGTGAAGATGCTGATTTTTTTATGCTTTCTTAAGTATGCCGCTTTAAAAACAACTGTGTTGGACTATTAATATAAGACATTATAGTAATACATTTTCTTTCTTTCTCTATTTTTGAGACAGAGTCCCGTTCTGTCACGCAGGCTGGAGTGCAGTGGTGCAATCTTGCCCACCACAACCTCCCCCTCCCAGGTTCAAGTGATTCTTGGGCCTCAGCCTCCTGAGTAGCTGGAATCACAGGCACGTGCCACCACGCCTGGCTAATTTTTGTACTTTTAGTAGAGACAGGGTTTTGCCATGTTGGCTAGGCTGATCTTGAATTCCTGACCTCAAGTGATCCTCCCACCTTGGCCTCCCAACGTGCTGGGACTACAGGTGTGAGTACCACGCCACACCAGTAATACATTTTCTACTCTTGAATTGTTCTGTAGTTTCTGATATAAATAAGAAAAGATGGTCAAAGATTTATCAGACATGCCTAAACAAAAAGTAAATACAGAAAGCAATGGTAACAATACTAATATACAGAGAAGAAATCAAGGCAAAAGCCTCAAAGGAGATACAAACGGTTATTTTATTTCACTTTATTTTTTGCTTATTTCTTTAGAGAGAGAAACTGTACTCTAGGAAGCAGAAATAATATATAACCGTATAAAATTAAAAGTTTAATTCTGCCTTTGCCATAGCCATGAACCCAGATGTTCCTGAAAGGAAACCACTGTTCCATATTTTAATAAAGGTTACACTGCATGTACTAGAAAACAGTGGATACTATTGTGTTCAAATATAAATGTGGAAGAAGAAATGAATAGAATGCTACAGGATTGATTTATTTTTAGAGATGGGGTCTCACTATGTTGCCCAGAGTGAAGTCCAGTGGCTGTTCAGAGGCCTGATCTCCTGGGTTCAGGCAATCCTCCCACCTCAGCCTCCCAAGTAGCTGGGACTATAGTATGGAATATTTTAATATATCATTCTCAGTCTCTGACAAATTTCACAGGCAACAAATAAACTAGACTATCGATGTTATCGTAAAATCAACAAACTTACTTTAATAGCTGCATGTTATGTTATACAATGGAGAATATACTTTTTTCCCAATGTAAATGAAATGTATTAGTCAACAAAGAAAATACTGATAAAATTTAACAGCAGAAAATATATAGCACACATTATCCAACTACAATGTGCTAAAATATAAAACTAGTAATGACATTTTAAATTCTAAATAATCAAGATACTTGGAATTTTAACTATAAATGTATTTAAACATTAATATGCATTACTTAGAGGAAGAACTACCTTCTAGAATCAATTTCCTTCAAATTTTTTTATTGTAGACATATGTACACAAAAAATATGAATTGAGCTTCAGTTTTACAGTGATACAAGAAAAACAATGACTTTTATTCCATGAAGAAAGGCACATAAATTTTGCTTGTTAACCTTATGAAGTTATAGACTGCATGAAGTTATATATAAAAGTACAGGGGACGTAGTACTAATGGAAGAAAGTGACATTTTCCTCGAATGGATTTGTTTTTTGCTGATATTTATCATCATGGCCATTGAAATTAGTAAGAGAAAAAAGAAAAAAATGAAATAGCAAACACTTCAACAATTATCTGGCACGTATTCCAGATAACTTATTAGCTATAAAGAAAGAGAAGTAAGACCGGGCATGGTGGCTTACACTTATAATCCCAGCTCTTTGGGAGACCAAGGCAAGAGGATCATTTGAGGCCAGGAGTTTGAGGCCAGCCTGGGCCAACGTAGCAAGACTCCATCTCTAAAAAAAAAAAAAACTGGCCAGACGCAGTGGCTCAGGCCTGTAATCTCAGCATTTGGGGAGGCCAAGGCAGGCAGATCATGAGGTCAAGAGATCAAGACCATACTGGCCAACATGGTGAAACACCATCTGTACTAAAAATACAAAAATTAGCCAGGCATGGTGGCACACACCAGTAGTCCCAGCCATTTGGGAGGCTGAGGCAGGAGAATCACTTGAACTGGGATGCAGAGGTTGCAGTGAGTCAAGATCATGCCACTGCACGCCAGCCTGGGCAACAGAGCGAGACTCCATCTCAAAAAAAAAAAAAAACAACCTTTAAAAAAGAAGAAGAAATAGAAGTGATGGGAGACTGAATAAACAGAAGAACTTGTCAAGATGTGACTAAACGAAATCATATTTTCCCAACATGATAATATTATTTTGACATCATATTCCACAGTAAGAAGTGGCAGGGTTTTTGTTTTTGAGTCAACACCTTTGCTACTGCGAGATCACATCAATTGTGGCTTCCACATCCATTTCCAATGGTGCCTGCAAGGGTGTTTGATCAGTGGCGAATCAAAGCAGGATTTGCTCTTTCCCCATGACAAAGCCTGTTGCTCTAAGTCAGCTTTCATTAGTTTATAGCTGTGTGACTTTCAATCTTTTTCTTTTCTTTTAATTAATATATTTTTTATTTTTGTAGAGATGGGGTCTTGCTATGTTACCCAGGCTTGCCTGGAAATCGTGGGCTGAAGCAGTCCTCCCACCTTGACCTCCCAAAGTGCCGAGATTACAAAGTGAGTCACCATGCCTGGCCATGTCTCCCAATCTTAAACTGCACCAGAGAAACACTCTGCCCTGAGGACCTCATATTAATATGATTGTTGTTTTAGTGGTTGACTCACTTCTCAGAATCTGCCTCTGTCGGGGTTGATGCCAGAGTTCCCTGTGTTGTGACTTCACAAATGAGACACCTGAAGAAATGGTGCTCTCGCCAGGAATCACAGACTAATGAAGTGAAATGGAGGGGTCCACGTGGGTTTTCTCCTTTGTGGTTCTTTGTATATTTAGGCTTTCTCCACTGATTCCCATGACTAGTCTACATTTTATAGGATAGGTTTTGTTTTTCTTGGGTTTCAAGAACTGGTTAGTGTTATTTAATGAGTCTTCTGATTCATTAATTTGTTTTGTTGCTAATCATTCATTTCTTTAACAAAGAATATTGCTGTCATCCTTTTAAAAAAAATTTTATTGCTGGGCAGAGCGGCTCACGCCTGTAATCTCAGCATTTTGGGAGGCCGAGGCGGGTGGATCACCTGAGATTGGGAGTTCAAGACCAGCCTGACCAACATGGAGAAACCCCATCTCTACTAAAAATACAAAATTAGCCGGGTGTGGTGGCGCATGCCTGTAGTCCCAGTGACTTGGGAGGCTGAGGCAGGAGAATCGCTTGAACTCGGGAGGTAGAGGTTGCGATGAGCCTAGATCACACCATTGCACTCCAGCCTGGGTAACAGGAGCTAAACTCTGTCTCAAAAAAAAAAAATTATTCGCTTATTGCATTTTTTAAAAACCCCAGGACCACATTTTTAGTATAATGACTATATATACATCATTTTCTGTAGAATCAGAGAGATCTTTAGGGAGGAAACTGTCATTCTATGACATTAAAGCCCTCTCTACCACGCAAAGGAAACTGTCTCCAGCACCACAGTTCCATAGATTCTCCTGTCTCTTCTTTATTCCTGGACCCCCTTAAATCTGTCACTGCTTTAAAAGATTTCATATTGTTCTAATTTGAATTTTTTTTTCCTTTTCCTTTTACAGGAGCAAAGTTCTCATTAGGAGTTGCATAGTTTTTTTAATTCCTACATATCAGGAGAAACCTTTTCCCCTTCTCCCACTTTGATACTAATAAGACTAGAAATAGAAATGTAGCTTCAAAAGCTCTCTGGAAGGGAAGAGAGAAGCAAAATGGAAGGAGAAAGGAGGGAAAAAAGAGACAGAGTTAAACTGGCTCAAAAATTCCAGGGACATTCTTGAATAACTTATGATTGCCCCATGGCCCTTGTTTTGGTTGTATATGCTATGTAATAATTCTAAAACTTAGTGGCATAAAGCAATGCCCATTTATTTTACTATCTTCAATGATTCTGTGGGTTAACTGGGCTCAGTTGGGCTGGTTTTCTGCTCCCGGTGATGTGGGCTGCTTCTAAGCTCATCAGGGATTTCAAATAGGATGGCACTATTTTGATGGCTCCCTCCAATGCTGGCAGGGATACTGGTTGTTGGCTGGAGGACCCTCACTTGGCCCTTCTAAGTGGCTTCTGCTTTTCACTGCATGACAACTTGGGCTGAGAGTTTCCAGAGGAAGGAAGTGGAAGCTGTCTGTCCTCTCCAAGGCCAGGCCTTGAACTGGGTTGCTGCCTCTCTCCAATGCTTTGAATTTGTTGACTATAGAGCTTCTCCAGAGGCTTCTTCAGGAAAATTCTCTCTTCCATCTGATATTTTAGGCTGTGGTATTTCCCCCTTTTTGTCCTGAAAACGTGTCTATATCTTCCATATTTACCTGTAGCTTTGTAGTCTGCTCTGCTTTGCTTTCTAGCACTCTGCCATTTTATTGTCTTTGGCATCTTTTTTAAAATTTGTCTTTCTTTGAGACGGTCTCGCTCCATTGCCCAGACTGGAGTGCAGTGGTCCAATTAGGGCTCACTGCAACCTCAACCTCCCAGGCCCAAGTGAGATAATCTTTCCACCTCAGCCTCCTGAGTAGCTCGGACCATAGGCATGTACTGCTGCACCTGGCTAATATTTTGATTTTTCATAAAAACAGCATCTCTCTATGTTGCCCAGGCTGGTATTGAACTTCTGGGCTCTAGTTATCTTGCTGTTTTAACCTACCAAAGTGCTGGAATTACAGGGATGAGCCACCATGCCTGGCCTCCATTTGTACATTCTCAATTTGGTTCTTCTTTCAGACAGCAGAGTTGCTGTTTCTCAGACATTTTTTCAGGAAGATTTTATTAAGGCTAAAATTATAAGGTTCTTGCATATTTAAGAATGTATTTCCCATGCCTTTACAATCGACAGGTATCCTGGCTAAGTAAGAATTCTTGTGTTCTATTTTTTCTTCTCAACATTTCCCATTATCTTGTTCATCTAGTGTTGCTGTGGAGTCTAAAGCCTGCCTGATATATATTCTTTCCCGTTAAAGATGACAAGTTTCTTCTGCCTGGATGCTTCTAAGACTTTTTTGTATCCTTGAAATTACTTCTTCAGAAATGTCTTAATCTTGGTAGAACTCATGACTTTTTTCTCCATACATTGTTTTAACCTGAAGATTTAGATCTTTGCTTTCAGGAGAATCACCTATGTAATATTTGAATAATTTTCTGTTCCAAATTTTTGTTTGTTTTTCCCTGGGAATGTGTATTTTGTGTGTGCTGAATCGTCCTTGTTTCTTTTCACATCTGTGATTCAGATGTTCGCTAAAGTCATGTGGCCCTTTGAGATCTAAATTACTGGTTATGTCCCAGCCAGCTGCAAGACCTATAAAAACCACAGATCTCACAATTTCAACTAAATCCTGTTTCTGTTTCTCTTCATATTCCCACAGCCATAAAACTCATACCTAGGCTGGGTGAGGTGGCTCACATCTGTAATCCCAGCACTTTGGGAGGCTGAGGCAGGCAGATCACAAGGTCAGGAGTTTGAGACCACCCTGGCCAATTTGGTGAAACCCTGTCTCTACTAAAAATACAGAAATTAGCTGGGTGTGGTGGCAGGTGCCTGTAATCCTAGATACTTGGGAGGCTGAGGCAGGAGAATCACTTGAACCTGGGAGTGGAGGTTACCGTGAGCCAAGATCGTGCCACTGCACTCCAGGCCTGGGTGACAGAGCAAGACTCCGTTCCCCCCCAAAAAAACCAGAAAAACAAAAAAACCTTCATACTTTTTTTAAAATTGGTTTTCCCAAGAAATCAACTAACAGCAGCTTACTTAAGCTTTGAGGGTTTGTGGCCTTCTGTTCCTTGTTTCCTCTATCAAAGATGGTGGCCCCAGTCACAAATTCTGCCCCCCGTGTGTGCAGAGTAACTTCTCTCCTTAAAACCTTCTTACCAATTTACCAACCCTCAAGTTGGGAGTGGGGTGGGGTTGGGGAACTTAGAACTCATTTCTACCCTTACAACCTGCTCAACTGAAGGCTTTAGTTACAGGTGCACTCAGGTGTTCAAATGAGGTCATCAAGATTCTATTTCCCACTCTTCCTCTCAGGTTATGTTTATCTCTGCCTCTTTTTGCATTTGGCCCCACTCTCTCCTGATACAAATATGTTCATTACGTGTGGCAGGAGAGATGGCTGCGGGTAGTCCCAATCCTGTGTATAACCTTACAATTCATGGTATAAAAGTGAGACACTCCCTTCCTTTCCCAGTATTTCCTATATTAAATTTCTTGAAAGAATTATGACTGAACTTGATTGGGTCAATGCCCGATTGCATTGTGTAAATACGCTGGAGTGGTGTGGTTGGACGGGGGCGGATTGTATACCCACTCCATAGCCAGTCCCATGAGAATCATATGGGATCTGTGAAGACCAATTCTCCAGTGTAAAGAGGAGTGTTTTGTTGAGAAGACAAAAGCAACAGATGTCTACCACACCTCATGCTCTTTGGTATGCAAATGTGCCCTAGCTGTATTCTCCTTCCTTCTTCTGGATCATCCTGCCTCTAGTTAAGAGTTATTTTCACGGCCTTTCAGAACCTTTTCACTTAAATATATATATATGTGTATCCTGTTAAAGATTTGGGGAACTTGCATGGGCTTGTGTTTTCATCTCTTTTGTGATTCTTTTTTCTTTTTCTGTCTTCCCAGCAGATTTCAGGGAGACGAGTTAACAGTGGGAAGTTACTTTTATGAAAGGTCTTTTGTTTATTTTTGTTTTGCTTGCCTGTGAAATATGGTGGAATACATAAGAATAGGGGGAAAGACTGAAGGGAAAATGACCTCATAAATGCCAATCTTTCAGAGGGAAATTAGAATTGCTGCAGTGGGTTCACATACAAGGGCCTCAGTGAGTTACAACAGGGCAATTCCATGGGTAAAAATGCCCAATCAGCTAGATATCTGAGTCAAAGAAAAATCTTGCTTTGAAGCTATTCATTGAAAGCAATACACACCTATTAAGCACTTAAAGATTTGCCAGGCACTGAGCTAAGTACTGAGTATAAACATGGGTGATTAAAACAGATGATGTTTTAAGAGCTTAAAATCTTGCTTTTGTGTTGAACCTATCTTTTACTTCCTCTATGCACTCCATTCTTTATTGTAAGTGATGATTTTACAAGATTTCACAGTATTTCCTTTCTTTTTTAAAAAATGCTTTTATGTGTAAAATAGCCACCATTTATTGAAGTCTTGTCGTGTTATATACATTTTATATAATCTCTAATCCTCCCAAAAACCCTATCAGGAAAGTGTGATTATCTCCAGTTTACAGATGAGAACAGAGGTTTAAGGGGTTATATTGATTCCTCATGATCAAATGGCAGAATTTAAAGGAAATGAAAGCAGTTTCTTAGATATCTGCAGTCCCGTGTTTATTGCAGCTTAAGTCACAATAGCCAAGGTACGGAAACACCCTATACAAATGTGGATGAATAAATGGATGAAGAAAATGTGGTGTATATGTGCAATGGAGTGTTACTGGGATTCAAGAAGGAAAGAAATCCTGCCATTTGTGATAGCCTGGAGGACATTATGCTAAGTTCAGTAAGCCAGACACAGAAATGCCCCCATAATCTCCCTTATATGAAGAATCTAACAGAGTCAAACTCATAGGAGCCAGAGAGTAGAACAGTGGTTACCAGGGACTGGGGGGTGGGAAAAATGGGAGATATTGGTCAAGAGGTATGAAGTTTCAGTTAAAAAATGATTAAGCTCTGGAGATCTAATGTACAGGATGCTGACTATGGTTGACAATACTGTATTATATACTTGAAATTTTCAAAGAGAGTGGATCTTAAATGTTCTCATCATACCACACAAATGGTAGCTGTGTGAGGTAAGATCATATCGTTAATCAGCTTGTTTATGGCAATCATTTCATGATGTATTTCATGGTGTATATCAAAACATCGCATTACATCTTTAATACATATAATTTTTCTTTGTCAATTAAAGCTCAATAAAGCTGAGGGACAAAACCAACTGGCAGAGCCAAGTTGGGAGCTGTAATCTCGTCTTTCTCCAACTGTGATTTCTTCCTCACGGCTTCTTTGCATGTTCTCATCTCTGGCTCCCCTGGGTAGCTGCTTCCTGCTCTCATGGTTCCTCTTTGTGACCCAATTCACCTTTTCCCACTGGCCCACACCACAGTATCTGGTCTGCCTTGAGTCAGGTGTCCATCCTTGGTCCAATCAGCTTTGAGTGGTGTGGGAGAGCTTATTAGAGGCAGAAGTCTCCTTAGAAGAGGATGTGAATACTCATTCTGTCTCCTGCTGCCACGTGAAGAAGGACATGTTTATTTCCCTTCCGCCGTGATTGTTTCTACTCCAGCCTGGCTCCTGTACTGGCACCAGGTTCTGGCCCTGGGGGTTTCAATCCAAAGCATCATTCACTGTGGCATGCGTTTGGCAGCTGGACCCAGCTCACTGTCCTAGGTAAACCCAAGGCTCCCCACTTGATCACTCTGTTCCTGCCCTCCTCTGAGGCACTCCAAGCTAACAAGGCCACCCTAGTGTGTCTCATGAGTGACTTCTATCTGAACACCATGACAGTGGCCTGGAAGGCAGATGGCATCATCATCACCCAGGACATGGAGACCACCAAGCCTTCCAAACAGAGCAACAAGTATGCAGCCAGAAGCTACCTGAGCCTGATGCCTGATGGTGGAGATCCTGCAGCAGCTACAGCTGCCGGGCCATGCATGAAGGGAGCATCATGGAGAAGACAATAACCCCTTCAGAATGTCCTTAGGTCCCTGGTCCTCACCTCAACCATGGGGGCCTGGAGCTGTAGGATCCCAGGGTAGAGGTCTCTCCTTTCAACCCAAGTCATCCAGCACTTCTCCCTGCACCCAATAAACCTTCAATAAGTATCCTCATTGTCAACCAGAAAAAAAAATAAAATGAAATAAGAATATGTGAATACTAGTGAAGATCATTGGCCTTCAACACAGACACGCCTGAATGCATGATCTCATTAATTTGTTAATATGACTTTATTGAATTTTGTGTGACAGCTGGCAGAGGACTTGCTGAGAGTCATCTCATGCTGGTGACAAAGCTAGCCAACATCTGAATGAGTTCAGTATCAAAAAGTGACAGGCCAGGCTTGGTGGCACGCACCTGTAGTCCCAGCTACTCAGGAAGCTAGATGGGTGGATTGCTTGAGCCCAGGAGCTGGAGTCCAGCCTGGGAAACATAGAGAAACGTGACTCTGTTTTTTTAATTTTTAATTTTAATTTTTGTGGGTAAATGTAGGTATATGTATTTATGGGATACATGAAATGTTTTGATACAGGCAGGCAAAGACTTTAACTCTTAAAAAAAAGTGACAATCTAAATGTCAGAAAAAGGAGTGCGTAAGCAATTATGTTACCTGTTGTGATATTAAATAATCATCAAGAGTTATATTTTCAGAAGGTTTTGATTACATGGAGAAATTCCCAAAATATACTAAGTGGAAAAAAAGAAAAGCATAATTAAATTCTAAATGCATCATATATTAAATGAGCAAAATGTGCCTTTTAAAATGATTAGAAGGTAACATGAAGTTAAAACTAAAAAGCAGATAAAGGACTGGGCACAGTGTAATCCCAGCACTGTGGGAGGCCAAGGCAGGAGGACTGCTTTTGCCCAGGAGTTCAAGACCAGCCTGGACAACATGGTGAAACCTCATGTATACCAAATAATACAAAATTAGCTGGGTGTATGGCGTGTGTCTACAGTCCCAGCCACTCAGGAGGCTGAGGTGGGAGGATGGCTAGAGCCTGGGAGGTTGAGGCTGCAGTAAGCCGAGATTGCACCACTGCACTCCAGCCTGGATAACAGGGCAAGACAGTATCTAAAAAGAAGAAAAAAGAATCAGAGAAAAGAAAAAACGAGAAAAAGAGATAATCAAAAGAATTCTAGAAACAGGAAAGGCAAGAAAGCATAGACTTCTTTGCATCAGTGTCAAGAACCAGAGGTAGAAAGATCCCAGAGCAGAGAGACACATGATAGAGTCTTCTATTTTGGTAAAAATATTTGGTAGCAGAGTTAGCTGCCTTTGTTGGGTTCAGCAGAGCTGGCTTATGATTCCGAAGCTTATCAAGTACCTTGACATAGGGAAGGTGATGCTTTCCCGAGTATCTCTGACTTTTGCAGAACTTTCCCCTCTTGGCTGGAATACTAGGCTGATCGTCTGGCTTACAAAGTAGCCCCCTACTTAGATAAAGTGAAATGTTGATCTCAGTTACCTTATTCACCTCCAAGTTCACCATGGAAGCTCTGAAACTTCAGAGCAGAGAAACTAAACCCTAAACTGTGCTTGTCTTGCTCCAGCAAAAAGAAACCAAACAGGTTCAACCTGTAACTGCCTATCAACCTTTCCCGTTTCCTCACCCCAGAGAGTTTTGAGATCGTTCCACAAAGACACCAGCTTTTCGTATTTGGGCCTAAATGAAATGCTCAGGTCCCAGGACCTCCTACAGCTTATAAGTTGGATCCAAGACACAACGCC
Organism: Cacajao melanocephalus; assembly: GCA_963573385.1. NCBI lineage: Eukaryota > Metazoa > Chordata > Mammalia > Primates > Pitheciidae > Cacajao > Cacajao melanocephalus. The sequence goes on along the minus strand of CAUYLG010007832.1, from coordinate 30,775 downwards.
TCTACTGTTTGCTTCTGACAGTTACAGCCATGTACACGTTGAGGTTGTGGAGGTAGTTTTTTGTGGATAAGGAAGGAATACATTCCATAAACACAAACTGGAAAGCCATTGATTAGATGGAACAGGGAAGAAAGTCTAGGAAAGAAAGCAGGCCACGAGTTGGATATGAGTCAACAAAGCAACAGAAACAGGCACACACACAGTGTTTAGAGGATGTTCAATGAAAGCATTGTCTGTAAGACAATTCTTTCTCTTTCTCTGGCCCTCTCTAGTGAGGACACAAGTCAAGTATTGTTGCAGACAGAACCACAATTACAGCAGAGTCAGGAAAACAAATTGTGAGGGGAGAGTGAATAAAAACTAAGATGTCTTATACAAGTGCAATAGTAATCAATAAATACGTGAATGCTTCCATTTAAAGAAGTAGGAAGGTAGTGAGAAGGAAATTATTGTGGGGATTAGTTCCCACCGTTTGCTGGCAGAAGCATAAGGGCCAATGATCAAATTCAAAGGTTTAAGTTAAGCATTCTGAACTTAACTGGGAAGGGAAAAGTCTCCTCCAGTCTGGAATAAGCTCTATCTTTCAGCTGTTCGGATACAGTAGTGGTTAACATTTGCTGCATTATCCCATGTCATGCACCCTCCCAAAGCCTTAGACATATTAGCTTATTGACTCCTCACAGAAAAACTGTGAAATAGGTGTGATTGGATACACATTTTACAAACGATGAGACTGAGACACAAAATTTAAGTAGCTTGGCCAAGGTCTTGCTGCTAGTGTCACGGCAAGATTTTGAATCGAGGAAGCCCAGCAGTTACCTAGGAGACTGGAGCTCCTGCTTTTTCTTTCTTTTCTATTTTTTTTTTTTTTAGACAGGGTTTTGCTCTGTTGCTCAGGCTGGACTGCACTGGTGAGATCACAACACACTGCAGCCTCCAACTTCTGGGTTCAAGCCATTCTCACGTCTCAGCCTTCTGAGTAGCTGGGATTACACACGTGGGCCACCATGCACAGATAGACTCTCCTATTTTCAGTAGAGATGGGGTTTCACTGTGTTACCCAGGTTGACCCTGAACTTCTGGCCTCAAGTGATCCACCCTCCTCAACCTCCCAAAGTGCTGGGATCACAGGCATGAGCCACCGCGACCAGCTGGAGCTCCAGTTTTCATACAATGCACGCACTTGAAAGCTTGTTCTTTGGACTCCCTTTTTAGTTTATTATTGTGACAGTTAATTTCACACATCTTAAAATTACTTAATTAAGCCAGGGGTGCTCAGATTAAATATTGTTCTGGGGGGCCAGGTGCGGTGCCTCATGCCTGTAATCCCAGCACTTTAGGAGACCCAGGAGGGCGGATCACCTGAGTTCAGGAGTTCAAGACCAGCCTGGCCAACATGGTGAAACTCTGTCTCTACTAATGATACAAAAATTAGCCGGGCATGGTTGTAGGTGCCTGCAATCGCAGCTACTTGGGAGGCTGAGGCAGGAGAATTGCATGAACCCAGGAGGCGGAGGTTGCAGTGAGCTGAGATTGCACTATTGCGCTCCAGCCTGGGCAACAAGAGCAAAACTCCACCTCAAAAAAAAAAAAATAATAAACAAATAAATATTGTTCTGGGTGTGCCTGTGAGGGTGTTTCTGGATGAGATCAGCATTGGGATCAGTGGACTTGGTAAAGTAGATTGCTCTCTTCAATGAGGGTGGGCACCATCAATTCATTTCCAGCCTGAAAAGAACAAATGGTGGAGGAAGGAAGAATTTGCCCTCTTTTGCTTCCAGCTTGACTACTTGAGTTGGGGGGAGATCTTCTCCTGCTGTTGGACTGGGATTTACATCAGGGACTTCCCTGGTTCTCAGGCCTTCAGACTAGGACTGGAATTCACCACCCACTTTCCTAGGTCTCCAGCTTACAGATGGCAAGATCATGGGACTTCCTGGCCTCTTAATCATGTGAGCCAATTCCTCATAATAAATCTCTGTATCCTACCTATATCTATAGCTGCATCTTTATCTATATCTACCTCCAATTGGTTCTGTTTCTCTGGAGAATCCTAATATAATTACAGGGCCCCAATCTATCCAGGAGTCTGACATAACATTGGGGGAACTGGGCAGAGATATTATGAGGGACTCTGCATTCAAAAAGTCCCCCTTTCTTCTTTCCAGCTTCTAACCAGCTTCAAGAAACATCCTGGAATCCATAAAAAATACTTTTTGCAATGTCTGTTCATCACAAGAACCTCTTAGAATAAACCAAGATTTAGTACTTATAACGGTATATTTGCACACAGTTTTATAAGTCCTTCCTTACTTTTTTTTTTTTTTGAGACAGAGTCTTGCTCTTGTTGCCCAGGCTGGAGTGCAGTGGCATGATCTTGGCTCACGGCAACCTCCACATCCTGGGTTCAAGCAATTCTCCTGCTTCAGTCTTTGGAGTAGCTGGGACTACAGGCGCATGCCACCACACCTAGCTAATTTTTGTATTTTTTTTTTTTTTTTGGTAGAAACAGGGTTTCAACATGTTGGCCAGGATGTTCTCAATCTCTTGACCTCGTGATCCGCCCGCCTCACCTTCCCAAAGTGCTGGGATTACAAGCGTGAGCCACCGTGCCTGGCCCAAGTCCTTTTTTTTTTTAACAAATGTTCTCACTTATTCCTTACAAAACTCCAAAAGCACTTTGAGGCTGGTATTATTCTCCTCATTCTATAGGTGAGATAACTAAAGTCCAAGGTCATTTAGCCAACACATGACACAGCCAGGACTAGAATCCAAATTCAGGGAGTGGTCTCATGTGATGGAACCTCTGGAGGCCAGAAAAAGTCCCTATTCTTTGAGATCACTCCTGTCACTAATATGGTAATACATAACCCATAAGAGATCTTTAATAGATATTGTTGAAAAATTTCAGTGAAAGAGACCAGGCACAGTGGCTCACACCTGTAATCCCAGCACTTCGGGAGGCTGAGGCGGATAGGTCACCTAAGGTCAGAAGTTTGAGATCAGCCTGGCCAACCTGGTGAAACCCTGTCTTTCTAAAAATAGAAAAATTAGCCAGGCATGATGGCAGGTGCCTGTAATCCCAGCTACTCGGGAGGCTGCGGCAGGAGAATCACTGAACCCAGGAGGTGTAGGTTGCAGTGAGTTGAGATCACACAACTGCACTCCAGCCTGGGTGACATGAGTGAAACTCCATATCAAAAAACAAAAAAAACTAAAAAAGATTTCAGTAGCAGAAAGAATTTTAAAGAGCTAGTTTAAAACTGGAGCAGTGTCTGCATTCTGAAGTAGAAGCTAGGAAGAGATTTTTATTTTGTTCTAGAAGGGACCTTTTCTGAGCCCTTTCAGTTCATTTTTCTTAAGGACAGCTAGCAGTTGAATAATCTGAAAGCATATATTTCAGACTGAGATGGTAGGTGTTGTTTAATAATATAATGCTGTCATTAATATGACTTTCCATAATGTAAAGGTCCAGAATGTTGTGTTTTGAATGTGCCCCTTCATGTGTCAGAAACTTAATCCCCCAATTCATGTGTTGATTGGAGGTGAGGCCTTAGGAGGCAATTAGGATTAGGTGAGGTCATCAGGGTGGGGGCCCCACGATAGGACTGGTGGCTACACAAGAAGAGGAGGAGAAGCCTCAGATGACACTTACCCTCTTGCCCTCTCACCATGTGATATTCCCTTCCATGTTATCAAGTAGCAAGAAGGCCCTCACCAGACGTCGGTGCAATGCTCTTGGACTTTCTAGCCTCCAGAACTATAAGAAATAAATATCTTTTCTTTATAAATTACCAGTCTTAGATATTCAGTTAAATCAACAACAACAACAAAACAGACTAAGACAGGGGGTGTCTTTGTCTTGAGCAGAGATTTTCTTGGTAATTTCTACAAGACTTTTGCCTCTTGTACCTGAAAGTGGTAGAAGTGAGGGAGATAAAAAGGAGGGACTGAGCCTGAACAACAAAGTGGTAGGCTGGAGATGGAAAACAGATGGCCCAAGGGGACTTTAACGAAGGAGTGTGGCCAATGGGTGCCACTAGCAGTGGTAATAGATATCCAGACTTAAGGTTCCCTTTTCTGCAGAACAGTTCCCTTGTATCCAACTCTACCCATGTAAAGTCTTAAACATGGCAGCCTTGCCTTCTATCTTTTAAGAATAAGGCACCTAGTGTGGGAGGGAAAGAGTTAAGGGAGAATGGTAGCAGGCTGAGAAATGGTATGAAACAGCCAGAGGTGAATAGCAGAGAAGCCTTGACATATGGTGAAATATAAGATCTGAAACAAGATAACGAGAATGAAAGTGTGAAAAGAATGGCCAGGCGCTGTGGCTTACACCTGTAATCCCAGCACCTTGGAGGCCAAGGCAGGTGATCATCTGAGGTCAGGAGTTCAAGACCTGCCTGACCAAGATGGCAAAACCCCGTCTCTACTAAAAAGACAAAAATTAACCAGGCATAGTGGTGGGCACCTGTAATCCCAGTTACTCGGGAGGCTGAGGCAGGAGAATCACTTGAACCTGGGAGGTGGAGGTTGCAGTGAGCTGAGATCATGCCATTGCACTCCAGCCTGGGTAACAGAGTAAGACTCTGTCTCAAAAAAAAAGAAAAATAAAGTGTGAAAAAGAGAAGCAACCCTCACCCACCCCGAAAGAGATTCAGAAATGGCTGGGGAGGAAACTGGACTTGCTGCAGACAAGTAGGGTGGGAGTTTCAGATGCTTTGTATAGGCTTTAAATAGAAGTGTTCCCTTGGCCACCATACACACACCCAAGTGCATAAGTACGCACACAAGCATGTCGAAAGCTGGAGGGCCTGGGGAAGATTCAGTTTACTTTTGTTAAATACGTCAACTATCCACATATCCTGAATCTTAGAAATGTATATAACCAGAAAATGATATTACCTCGTACTCACACTGTCTTTGTGGAAGATGAGGGGCGGTGATTGATAGTAAGTGAAGGGAAATGAAACCATAGAAGTAACAGAACTGCAACTAGGGGGGAAATTATTTATGCAAGCCATATGTAAATACGTGCCTTTTTGAAAGTACAACTTTGCCACTCCTAATAGTTTTAGACATCTGAGAGGGGCCCTGTGCTATAGCCCAGATAGATCACTGTTTCAACCCAGGGAATTCAGGTTCTGTTGATACTCATATTTATAAGGAATACAGTAGATACCTGAATAACAAAAAAACAGCCTGTAATTATTTACATATACGAAATAATCCTGTTTGTAGATTTGAAATAATCTATCTACTAAAAGAAAGAAAATATTAGTATACAGTAGGTACATTCAGTCATGATGGGCAGCTTGACATTTCTGGAAGAGCCATCTGCAATAAAACAATGGTATTGTAGATATTTGCAAGACCATAATTAGACTCAGCATTGAGGTATGCTCCATACTGATTTTAGTTATTGTTTTTCTTCAGATTCTACAAAGAAGGAAGTAAGCCAAAGAAATCTTTACATTCTAAAAAGACCTAGTTTTTATAATAATGCGTTGTTTAATACCCTAAAACTACTTGTCTGTGAGACTATGTTTTTTAGGAATGAATGTATTTCTGTTACTTATAATGTGATAAAAGTAACTCCTGGGTACATTTCAATCTTTGCAAAATTTTAACTCAAAATAAAAATCATCCACTGGTGTGAAATATTTCAATGACAGGATTCCAATACAGATTCAAAATTAAAACATCAGGTTTCCTTCAAACTCTCCTTTTAGGAATCAGGTTACCCTCCTTTTAGGAAATTGTGTAGGCATTTATGTAAGTTAATTTTGAGAATGTATAGATAATCATGCATTTATTTATCAGTAAGTGATTTAAATCGAGTGCTTTTAGAGAAGGAAACCCAGTTAAGATGGTGTCGTGGTTGAATTGTGTCCCCCCAAAAACATATGTTGAAATATTAATCCCGAGAACCTCAGAATGTGACCTTATTTGGAAATGGGGTCATTGAAGGTCTAATGAGATAACATGAGATCATACTGGAACACGGAGGCCTCCTAACCCACTATAACTGGTACAGGAAGATAACCATGTGAAAACAGACACACACAGGGAGAATGTTACGTGACCCCAGAGGCAGAGACTACAGTTATGCAGCTACAAGCCAAGCACTGCTTGTGACACCAGAAGCTAAGAGAAAGGCACAGAACAGATTCTCCCTAGAGCCTTTGAGAGAGCGTGGCCCTACCAACGCCTTAATTTCAGACTTGTAGCCTCCAGAACTATGAGATAATAAATTTCTGTGTTCTGAAGTCACTCAGCTATGATACTTTGCTGCTACAACTCTGGGGAATAAAAACAGATGGGAATAGATGTACCCACCTGTCTTTGGGTCTATGAATAGTACAAAGGGCATAGACTTTGGGGTCCAGCAGAAGTGGACATTAACCCTAACCCAGTCAATTCCTTCCCATGTGACTTTACACAGGTTAATTAGTGTAGCCCATTTCCTCAGTAACATGATAGAAATAAGATCTTCACAAGATAGTTAGCTGGGCATGGTGGTGAATGCCTGTAATGCCAGCTACTCAGGAGGCTGAGGCAGGAGGATCGTTTTAGCCCAGGAGTTAGAGATCAGCCTGGGCAACATAGCAAGACTCCATCTCACACACACACACACACACACACACACAAAATTGGCGAGGGCATCAACTGGTGACTGGTAAATATACAAAAGTTATGGGGCACGTAGGTTCTCAAAAAATACTAGTTTACAACCTTTATACATGAGCTCATTTAAGTCTTCCCTAAATATTATTTTATGTGACCATAGAAATTAAGAGCTTTTTTCTTTTCAATCATTAAAAAATATATAGTATCTATAAATCTGAACTTCTAGTGATCTGGATATTCAGTACCAATTTTGGCAATAATGATAAATTATGAATTATTCATAGTAAACGGGAAATAGACAACCACTTTAAGTGCTCTACAGTTTCGTTCGGTCACAGAAACTCTAGTCTCCTAGTTTAAAAAACACTCTTAAAAGGGAGTATCCCACACAAGAGATGTGGTGGATAAAAACTCCCAGGCAAATAAAAAGTTTATTCCTCTAATTATATCTTGAATATGCTAAAAAATATATATATTTTAGAAATAGTAGGATGATAGTCTTTCCAAGAGTACTGTAATATGAATTATCCAACCTAATGACTCAGTTTCAAAGTCTGAATTATGTATTAGTCTCATTAGGGATAAAACTTGTCATTCAATATGGGGGAATGACATATTACTGATGTAATCATCCTTCTGAGACCCCATTAAAATAATAGTAAAGAAATTAAAAAGGCATAATAAAAGGCCAAAGGGCAATTAAGAGAAAAGGAAGGTCTACACCTATCATCCTCGGTGACCTAAATCTTTCAATAAACTTCTAGAAGACAGAGAAGGAAGTGATAACTAGAGAAACACGGTGGAGGTGAAGGAACTGAAAATATGCCACTCTGGCAAATTGACTATTTTGAGTTAAGGATCTTGAAACAAACAGCAAGGACAAGATCATTCTGACATTCCTACTGTTTCTTAAAAGCAGAAGATTAAATTCCTGTGTGATGAATGTCCTCCCTGTACCGGAATAAAAATGTCACTCTTATCATCATCAAAGACAAGAAGTTGAGGCCAAGGAAAATCTGTACCAACAAACTGTGTTAGACTAATCCTTATATCCTAGCCACTTCTCTATCCAATGAAATACCCTAGCTCAAGTTCCTTTGCCTTGTCACATTTTCACAATTTACTTCGTGTTGTCTAATTCAGTATCTCTGTGTTTAACCGCATCCTTGAGTCTCCGTTTCCTTTTGAAGGCTCCTATACCGTGTAAAACTTGCATTAAATAAATGTGCATGCTTTTCTTCCATTGCAAAAGCTTACGTAAATTTAATTCTCAGGCTCAGTCAAAAAAACCTAAAAGGGTAGAGATAAAATTTTGCTTACTCTATAAAGGGAATTCCAACCAGAAGGATGCATGGAGAGACCATACCTGAGAAGGAAACCAAACTGCCTGCAGGACCCAATGTGCAAGGTTCAGAAAATGCACTTCCCACATTTCTTTTCTTTGCAAGTTACTTAGCAATATGCCTCAACAATACAAAAGAGTAAACCAAGGAAAAGACACCAGGATCCAGGAAACAGTGGTTTCAAATGAGGTAAGTAATTAAGGGCAGTCCCTGGATGACAGCTGTGCAGCAGATCAAGGCAGCAAGTAACAAAGGCCTTAGGAGGAAGTTATCTAGGGGAAAAAAGACAGTTGACTATTTTTCAAAATCTTATACTAACTTGGAGATTTTGTAATAATAGAAAGAGATCAACAACGCAAAAATAAAAGGAAAGACAGGAAGACAAGTAGAAAGCCACCTTATTAGGATAATTTGACTGCAAGCAGCAGGAAAACCAAACCAAAAAGGCTTAAAAATAAGACATTTACGGCCAGGCATGGTGGCTCACGCCTGTAATCCAAGCACTTTGGAGGCCAAGGCGGGCGGATCACCTGAGGTCGGGAGTTCAAGACCAGCCTGACCAACATGGTGAAACCCCGTCTTAAAAAAAAAAAAAAAAAATACATTTACTATCTGATGTAACAAGGGGTTTATAGGCAGGGAAGCTTCAGTTGACTGGTTAATTCAGTATCTGATTCTTCGAGTGCACAGGTTATTTACACCTTTCTTTTTTTTTTTTTCAGTCTAGAGGTCTTTTACTTTTTTAACACCTATTATGCATGAATTCATAGGAAAGAGTTTCCAGCAGCTCAGGCTCCTTCCCATTGGTTCTCACAAAGTGTGCTTCTCCAGGTGGAGCAGGCTGGCACTTCATTTGAACCCAGGTACCTTTTTCTTTGGCTTCTCTTTGGCTCAATATGCACATTAATTCTCTTGGCAAGAATCTTGCCCTTAACTTCTTTGTTTACAACAATGCCAATGGCATGCTCGGTAACATTGTAGACTCTTCCAGTTTTGCCATGGTAACACTTGTGGGGCACTCATTCCCTTGACCTCTACAATATCACTTTTCTTATAGATTCACATATATGTGGCCAAAGGAACAACTCCATGTTTCTAAAAGGCCTAGAGAACATATATTGCGTGCCTCTCCTCTTTCCCTTTGTGTTCGTTGTTTTGGCGAATTACTGGAAGACGGCGGTTCCCGCGGACAGGCTACATCTTTCTTTCTGCCACCTTCACTCATCCAAAGGCAGGCTCCCCTCGTGGTAGCAAGATGCACACCGCTCGTTCTGGGTTCACATCCAACATGGCAGAATCCCAAAGAAAATACTCTCTCTCTCAGGGAAACGAAAACTTTCCTGATGCCCCCACTTGGCATTTTCTCCTGTCTCATTGGCTAAAATTGTATCCTGTGCACATCTGAAAAACTACTGGAAAGGAGAATGGAACCACTGCAGCAAGGATTGTTAATTGCCCCTCAATATCCATCTCCCCCTCCTTCCTTTCTATGATAGAACTTCTCTGAATTGTATCTCGACACATAACTAGCAAGCTAGAAGCAACTTTTCCCATCCTCCCTTGAACCTAGGTGTTGCCATATTATTACATTCTGGCCAATAGGACATGAATAGAAATGATGTGGGCAATTTGGAAATTTTTCTTTAAAAGAAGTTGTGTGCTCTCCACTGGCTCAATTCCTCAGTTCTGTCTAGTATGAAGGTTTGGTGGTAGTGGGTCAGCTTCAAATATGATGATGAGGGCAATTCCCAAGGGAATGACAGAGCCATGGGTAGAAGGATCCTGAGTACCCAGGACATTCTCTTGATATTCAGCCCCTCTGTCCTCTTACATTGTCTACTAGTGAGGAATTCTATCTGACAGAGAGATCCACTCTATTTATTTTGGTAACTATTAAAGTAGTGGCTGCGGCCTGGCATGGTGGCTCACCAGCACTTTGGGAGGCTGAAGCAGGCAGATAACTTGAGGTCAGGAGTTAGAGACCAGCCTGGCCAACATGGCGAAACCCCATCTCTACTAAAAATACAAAAATTAGCCAGATGTGATGGCGGTCACCTGTAATCCCAGCTACTCAAGAGGCTGAGGCATGAAGATTACTTGAACCTGAGAGATGGAGGTTGCAGTGAGCTGAGACTGTACTACTGCACTCCATCTTGAGTGACACAGTGAGACTCTGTCTCATAAATAAATAAATAAAGTAGTTGGGGGTGCTGTGGCTCATGTCTGTCCTAACACTTTGGGAGGCTGAGGTGGGTGGATCACCTGAGGTCGGGAGTTCAAGACCAGCCGGGCCAACATGGTAAAATCCTGTCTCTACTAAAAACACAAAAATTCGATGGGTGTGGTGACACACACCTGTAATCCCAGCTATTTGGGAGGCTGAGGCACAAGAATAACTTGAATCCAGGAGGCAGAGGTTGCAGTCAGCCAAGATCGCACCATTGCACTCCAACCTGGGCAACACAGTGAAACTCTGTCTCAAAAAATAAAATAAAAATAAAAAATAAAAGCAGAAACTTCTTAAAGTAGCCAAAGCAATATCCTGATTACTTCAGTAGCCATGCTTCACTTAGACTAATGGTTTTCAAAGTACGGTTCCTATACTGAGCACCAGCATCACCCAGGAACTTGGAAATGTATATTCTTGGGCCTCGCCCCAGACCTACTGAATCAGAATGTCTGTGAATGTATCCCAGCAACTTGTTTTGTTTTGTTTTTTTGAGACAAAGTGAGACTCTGTCTCAAAATAAATAAATAAAAGAAAACAGAAACTTAAAAAGAGGAGAGATGAAAGCATATGGGAAGAGAGAATGTCAATAAGTGACATCATGAGAAATGAAGCTGCTAATTTAAAATCATAAATGCAAGGAAAGAGGAATTCAAAATAATAATATAATTCTATTGGTAGAAGGGGCTGGGTAAAGGTGCACTAAATCTTCATTTTGCATAGAAGAAAAGTCAGTAGATAGTTTCCGAAAACACTATAGTAAGACCAAACAAGGTGGTGCATGCCTGTAATCCCAAGGCTTTGGGAGGCTTGAGGCTAAAGGATTGCTTGAGGCCTGGAGGCAACATAACAAGCCCCCCATCGCTACAAAAATAATAATTAATTAATTAATTAATTTGAGATGGAGTCTTACTCTGTCACCCAGGCTGGAGTATAGTAGTGCAGTATCAGCTCACGGTAACCTCCACCTCCCGGGCTCAAGCAATTCTCCTGCCTCAGCCTCCCGAGTAGCTAGGACTAAAGGCATGCGGTCATGACTCCCAGGTAGTTTGTTTGTTTGTTTTTTCATTATTTTTTCAGTAGAGATGGAGTTTAACCATGCTGGCCAGGTTGGTCTCGAACTCCTGACCTCAGGTGATCTGCCCACCTCAGCCTCCCAAAGTGCTGGTATTATAGGCTTGAGCCACTGCACCCAGCCAAAAAAATTATTATTATTTTTCAAATTAACCAGGCGTGATGATGCATGCTTGTAATCTCCCATCAGGCTGAGGTGGGAAAATGAATTGAGCATAGTGAGCTCTGATTGTGCCACTGCACTCCAGGCTGCGTGACAGAATAAGATCCTGTCTCTAAAAACAAAACAAAACAAACAAAACTATAATATACCGTAACAAGAAACAACTGCCAGGCACGGTGACTCACGCCTGTAATCCCAGCATTCTGGAAGGCCAAAGCAGGTGGATCACTGGAGCTCAGGAGTTTGAGACCAACCTGGGCAACATGATGAAAACTGATCTCTACAGAAAAATACAAAACTTAGCTGGGCATGGTGGCACGTGTCTGTAGTCCCAGCTACTCAGGAGGCTGAGGTGGGAAGATTGTTTGAGCCAGAGAGGCTGAGGCTGCAGTGAGCCAAGATCATGCCACTTCACTTCAGCGTGGGTGATAGAGCAAGACCCTGTCTCACAAAAACAAAAACCAAAGCAAAACAACACCTGCAATAGCATATTATATAAGGATACGAGGCAATCACCATAAGAATGAAAATGGAGACAATTAAACTAGTTAAAAAGAATTCTCCCTTTTGGGATGAGGACTGTGAGAGGAGAGCTGTTGATTTTCATTATGAATCCTTCCATACGACTTAATTTTTTTTAACCTAGGGCATGCATGCTTATAATGGACCATTTAAAAATTATGCTTTCAGAGAGGCTATACACAAGGTGGAACAGAGTCCTCCCACTCTGAGAGTCTCTTTGTGAAGCTCTGCTTTGTCCAGGAAGGGGTCACCAGAATGTTTGCAGAACCTCCACCAGCCCTGTCTCGTGAGGCAGCTTTACAAATGGTCGGATGGGACAGGGTTTCTGACAAAAGGCCCTCCTCATTGGCATAATCCTCTGGACAGCTGTACTGGGTGAATGGGAACAGCTCAGAGCGTCTGTTGGCAGGCTTGCTGCTGTCACCTCTTGTAGAATTCCCTCTCGACCACCCTGCTCTCTCATTCAGATGTCGAACACACAGCCTTAATGGGTAATGGATGTTTTCACCCGGAGAATCCTCCTCATTAGCCTCTCAGTTCTGACCAGGCAGCTGAATGTTCACATCATGGAAAGTCATAATATTTCAACAATCATTGGCCCCAAAGCACTTGTTCAAACAGTAATAGTAGTTAGTATGTTGTAAGATGATCAATTAAACCATGTCTATGTCTTTACATTTAGCTGGTATGTTTCCTCTTACCATACTGTCCAGTTTGTGATTTACTCTGTACCCAAGAGCTGATGTCAGACTCTCTGCTTTCAACACCAAGTAATTATGGGTGGAAATGGGGGAGGTTGAAGTGGTTTGGTAGTGGAGTGACATGTAGGGCAGTAGTTTTCAGATCATTTCCGGTGGCACCCTGGGGTGCTGTGACGATACTTTCATGGAGGTGTCCCAGAGAGTGGTCAGGACCTTGGATCCTACCTCATTTGAATCAGAGTAGCTTTTTTATTTATTTATTTATTTTTGAGACAGAGTCTTACTCTGTTGTCCAGGCTGGTGTGCAGTGGCACAATCTTGGCTCACTGCAAACTCCGCCTCTTGGGTTCAAGTAATCCTACTGCCTCAGCCTCCAGAGCAGCTGGGATTATAGGCATATGCCACCACCACCAGCTAATTTTTGTATTTTTAGAGATGGGGTTTCACCATGTTGGCCAGGCTGGTCTCGAACTCCTGATCTCAAGTGATCCACCAGTCTTGGCCTCCCAAAATGTTGGGATTACAGGTGTGAGCCACCAGGCTCGGCCTGGAATAGCTCATTGTTTAAATGGTCTTATACATTAAGGATCCATTAAACAGTTCGTTTTTTGGGGGGAGAAGGTTCTCGTAGTAACGCCTTGAAAACCACCAGTATTGTAAAATAAACACTGGGCTAGGACTAGAAGCCTTGAGTTTGATCATTATTTTTCTCATGTATTTGGTGGCTCTACAACCATGAACAAGTCATATTACTTCCTTGACTGGGTTTCCTCACTTATAAAGTGGAGATAACGGTATCTTTTTCACCTGTCACAAGATTAACTTTGTGAATAAGATAAAAAAGGTAAATTCTAGGCCAGGCACAGTGGCTCATGCCTGTAATCCCAGCACTTTGGGAGGCTGAGTCGGGCGGATCACCTGAGGTCGGGAGTTTGAGACCAGTCTCACCAACATGGAGAAACCAGGTCTCTTCTAAAAATACAAAATTAGCCAGGTGTGGTGGCACATGCCTATAATCTATATACTCAGAGGCTGAGGCAGGAGAATCGTTTGAACCTGGGAGGCGGAGGTTGCAGTGAGCCAAGATCGTGCCATTGTACTCCAGCCTGGGCAACAAGAGCAAAACTCCGTCTCAAAAAGAAAAAAAAAAAAGATAAATTCTAAATTACTATAAAAACACAACACAAAAGATTATTACCTAGGATAGAAAAGTCTCAGATGAGTTTACTTTGGTTAAACATCAGTGAAGGACTACACAGACATATTTTTATAGATTGACCAGAAAAGCTATGGACAATTGACATCATGTGGGGATAGCCTTTTTTTTTTTCCTTTTTGAATACTCTTTTCTCCCCGTGTGTATTATACTGCATACATAAACGAAACTTGTAGTAATCCTCTGTTAGTAACGACTATTTTTTTTTGAGACAGAGTCTCGTTCTGTCACCAGGCCGGAGTGCAGTGGTATGATCTTGGCTCACCACAACCTCTGCCTCCTGGTCTGTAACCACTATTCTTTTTGCTACAACTAATTTCTTTAAAGACAGTGATAGACTGGAATGCCATGGCTCATGCCTATAATCCCAACACTTTGGGAGGCAGAGGCAGGAGGATTGCTTGAGGCCAGGAGTTCAAGACCAGCCTGGGTAACAGAGCAAGACTCCATCTCTACTAAAAATATAAAAATTAGCCGGGCATGGTGGTGTGGACCTGTAGTACCAGCTACTCGGGAGGCTGAGGTGGGAGGATCACTTGAGCCCAGGAGGTTGAGGATACAGTGAACTATGGTCACACCTCTGCACTCCAGCCTGTGTGACAGAGCAAGACACTGTCTTTAAAAAAAAAGACAGTGATAAGCAATCTAAAATCCATGGGCTGTGTGTGCACCCCCAGTACCCAAAGGCCCACTTAATGTTTTTTGATTGTTGTTTTTTTTTTGAGACAGGGTCTCGCTCTGATGCCCAGGCTGGAGTACAGTGGCACAATCTCAGCTCACTGAAATCTCTGCCTCTCGGGTTCAAGCTATTCTCATGCCTCAGCCTCCTGAGTATCTGGGATTACAGGCACCCACCACCATGCCTGGCTAACTTTTTTTGCAGTTTTAATAGAGATGGGGTTTCACCATGTTGGCCAAGCTGGTCTGGAACTCTTGACTTCAAGTGATCTGTCCCCCTCAGCCTCCCAAATTGCTGGGATTACAGGTGTGAGCCTCTACCCCCGGCCAGTCCACTTAATCTTAAATGCAGTCTTTCACTTCATACAACACACGGGACACAGGATGTAGCAAGTTGGAAAAATTTTTCCTACCACCACCCAGATGTGCAAAGAATTTAAGAGTGCATTTTCCCTATGCTTGCTCATTTAGAAGCACACTTGATCCTCTTCACCTTCCAGGTAGCAGGGGAAAGGCTAGATTTAATCTCATTACAATATTTCCATTTCTTCCCATTTACACAGGCTTGTTTCAGTGTAAGCATTTGGTCTATTCGAAGTTCAGCTTCTCACTGGGGCTAATGAAAATCTTTATCTGGTTGAGTAAATGTTTTTAGGTACAATACTCTCTCTCAAATTTGGTCTCCTCTGCTTCTTCCTTGACCTGGTAGAAAGGGCAGGCCTTATTATATCCTTGTGATGCCTGTGGGATAAAAGGGTTCCTGAGTGGTATGTTGTCTCGGGCCTCCTCTGGTCTCAGAGGCAATGCCCCATGCCTACTTGGTTACTGCTTGCCCTGCTGCTGTTGGGGGTGAAATTTGCTGCTGGGATAATCTGTGGCTTGGTCAGTGCCCAGTGGGTTGTCTCCAGTAAAGTCACTCCCTCTGGGCCTATGCCACACCCCCACCAAAACTCTCCCCTATTGGATCCACCCAAGCCCCTGTGTCAAGCCCTCTCGCCCTTGGTCCCTGGGGACCCACAGGCCCCCAGTCCTCAAGTCAGCCACCTGTGTCTTCCCCCATCCATAAGACCTGCAGGAGCTTCCGAGCCTGGTGACACTTGTTGGGGACCAAGAACAGCTTGCACAATGATACTGCATCTTCCTCCGCCCCAGCCACACTGCATGACCTCATCTCAGCCCCAGGCAGACGTTGGGAACATCTAACCATCCATCCCTTTACTCCCTCTCTTTTTGGCTACCTGCAGTGACCCCAGCAGCAGAGGTGGGCGTTGCCTCTCCTCTTACAGTCTGGAAGAGCATCCAACCTACGCTCCTCCTTCCGAGGGTGACTCCCGCCTGCACCTCAGGGTGGGAAAGGTTCAGGAAACACAGACCAGCTTATCTTAAGGAAGCACGGTCAGGAATCTTTGAAAAACATATCTGTTGCAAGTGGGAAAGAATCCTCCAGGACAACAGTGATTTGTCTCAGCGGGACAAAGGCCAGGCCTGATGGAAGACACCGGCCTTCCCCGAGGGCTGCATGGAGCCAGAGACTCGAGCCTGCGCTTCCGGTCCCGCCGCGTTCCCGAGGCCTGCGCATGCTCCATGCTGGGCGGGACTCTCCTTGCAGCAGGAGCCACTCACCAAGAAACCCAGGTAGGAGGACGTGGCAGCATCTTACTCGTCGCTGTATCCCCAGCACCCGGCACAAGATGTGGTTCCTTATATTGAGTGGCTTGAACGCATTCCGGCCTTTGATGTTGACTCACTCTTTGGCCTTGTCAAGTTTCCTTGCCTGAGTCTGTTTTTCCCTCTCTTGGTAGAGCTGATAAACAGACTTCCCCAGCCCGGGCCACATAGGGAGACCCTGTCTCTACAAAAAATAAGAGAATAAAATATTAGCTGAGTGTGGCGTCACATACCTGTAGTCCTATCTGCTTCTGAGGCTGAGACAGGGGGATTACTTGAGCCCAGGAGTTCAAGGCTGCAGTGAGCTGTGATGGCATCGGTGCACTCCAGCCTGGGCAACAAAACAAGACCCTGTCCCTCAAAACCAAAAACCTCACAAGCCTCTTCCAGGTATGAACTAAGATAATGTATTGAATGTCTCTTGGAGAAATCGGAAATGCTGGGGATAAAATATATGTAACTCTCAAATACATTCGGTTATTAATAGTGTAATGTCGACAAAGAAATACGAATTTTCTTGTTAGCATTATTTTAGCTAATAGAGTAAAAAGGAACGAAGTTTTTTTTGTTTTTTGTTTTTTTTTGACGGGGTCTCGCCCTGTCGTCTCCCAGGCTGGAGTGCAATGGCGCAATCTCGACTCACTGCACCCTCTGCCTCCCGGGTTCAAGCAATTCTCCTGCCTCCCAGTCCTGAGTAGCTGGGATTAAAGGTGCACACCACATGCCCACCTGATTTCTGTCTTATTAATAGAGACGGGGTTTCACCGTGTTAGTCAAGATGGTCTCGATCTCCTGACCTCATAATCCTCACGGCTCGGCCTCCCAAAGTGCTGGGATTACAGGCATGAGCCACTGCGCCCGGCCAAATATTTTTTCTTTTTAAATTAAATTCTTAGAACTTAAAGGAGGGAAACGTGGCTTATGAACATTTTTATTCTTCTTGACCTGGCCCTTGCACAATAAAGTTTGCTAACTACCATTATCTCATTTGCCACTCATTAATGCAGAGATTTAACATCATTAAAGGTCCTCCCCCAAAATTGGGTTGAGATTTGATTCAAATTTTGTTAAACCTGACATCTTTATAATACTGAAACTCTCCAGAAGATGATAGTTTCCTTTGCTTATTCGAGTTGTTATTTTTTCTAAGTAGATTTTGGAGTTCTCTTTCTTTTCCTTCCCTCCCTCCCTTCCTCCCTCCTTCCCTCCCTCCCTCCCTTCCTTCCTTTTCTTTCTTTCTTGTAAAAAGATACACATATATTTAGAATTCGCCAGCTGGACTCAGTTAAGATGATCCAATTTTGTTGGCAACATCCAAAGCATCATAATCAGGAGCCAGCGGAACATATGCCGTCTTCTCTCCACCAGGCCGAATGAGGGTATTGACCTTGGCCGTCTCCATGTCATGGAGCTTCTTCACAGCCTGTTTGATCTGGTGCTTGCTGGCTTTAACATCCACAGTGAGCACAAGTGTGTTGTTGTCTTCTATCTTCATGGCCGACTCAGTGGTCAGCGGGAACTTGATGATACCATAGTGTTCAAGCTTGTTTCTCTGGGGCGTGCTCTTCTGGGGATATTTGGGCTGCCTCCGGAGTCGCAGTGTCTTGGGCCGCCTGAAGGTGGGTGACGTGAGGATCTTTTTGTGTGTGTGGCTGTGGACACCTTTCAACGCTGCCTTCTTGGCCTTTAAAGCCTTCACCTTGGGCCAGGCGCGGTGGCTCACGCCTGTAATCCAAGCACTTTGGAGGCCAAGGCGGGCAGATCACCTGAGGTTGGGAGCTCAAGACCAGCCTGACCAACATGGTGAAATCCCGTCTTTAAAAAAAATTTTTTTAAAAGCCTTCACTTTGGCTTCGGCTTTAGGAGGGGCAGGAGCTTCCTTCTTCACTTTCAGGGCCATCTTGTGAAAAAGGATTTTGGAGTATTCTTCATAGAGTCTAGTATTTTTTATAAAAATTATTCTTGAAAATTTCATAAGATTTTTTTTTTGGCCTGGACGGTGCCTCAGGCCTGTAATCCTAGCACTCTGGGAGGCCACGGCGGGAGGATCCCTTGAACCCAAGAGTTCAAGACCAGTGTGGGCAACACAGGGAGACCTTATCTCTATAATTTTTTCAGTTAAAAAAAAATTTTTTTTTCTGACTACAAATGAGACTTTTCTCTCCATCATAGTTTAACCATTTATAGAAGATATATAGTTAAGGTAATGATTTTTACAAATTCACCCTATAGCTGCCATAATAAAAATAACAAGAGTGACAAAAAAGTACAGTTGTATCCTATAGTGTTTAGCAGTTGTCAAATGGCAGGCACTGTGTCGTGGGTTTTAAATGTATTTTCTAAGCAAATCTTCACAATGATCCTATAAATTAATGATAGTTATTATCCTAATGTATAGATGGAAAAACAAGCCCAGTGAGATGACATAATTTGCCTAAGGTCACACAGTTCATTACTAAGCACTAATTAATTCTCTTAGATTTTCTAGGTACACAATCATATCATTTATACAAAATAGCAATTTTGTCTCCTCTTCCCGGGAGTGGTACGTTCAATTTTTGTTTTACACTTAACTGGTCATAATTATATCAAAATGTTAAGCAATTATTCTCCGTTAAATACTTCTAACTCCTTTTTCACTCAGTGGATATGAGCATAGGATGCTGATGTGAGTGGAAATCTTGATCGCAATAATCCCTCACACTTACTGTGCACCCAGTCAGTCTGAGTCTAGAATTGATATTCTCAATTGTGCAACTAATTCAAGAGCTACTGTACCTTGTTATAGCATGTTCCGGGTCACTCTAGCATGGTCCACATGCTTCAGACCTTCTCTACCACCTCCCTTCAGTTTTCTGGCTTTGTAGCCAGAGTTCATCTCTAAGTATAGCCCTGGTTGGGTTGGTGATCCTGTTTACCATGAATCTAATCTGGTATTTTCTTATGATGTGCTTTCAGTAATGGTCCCTTGGCTCTACCCAGTGAACTTGAAAATAAAGAGTTGGCCCATCTGTGTCCTCTCTAGACCTCAGAACCCCATCCTATTTGTGTCCAGTTTCCTTTTACCAACAGATCCCGATGAAGTCTCTCTCAACATCCCTTTCAAATATCTTTGAAAACGGAAAATAAAGAATTTCAAGAATTTTTATTCATCAAAACCCCATAATATCTATGCCAGCATAGTGGTGCACAGCTGTCGTCCAAGCTACCCCGAAGCTGAGATGAGAGGATCACTTGAGCCCAAGAGTTCAAGGCCAGCTTGGACAAAGTAAAGAGACCTCTTCTCCCCACATCTCTAAAAAATAAAAATATTGAAAGCCCCAATAGCTAATGTCAGAAAAATCAAGGAGAAAGTGATATTCCTGTACACTACACTTTTAAATACTTTCTAAAGGGCAATTTGATAATATATGTAAAAAATTTTGCGTATTCCTTGATTCACAAATCTCACTTGTTGGCATCCTTCTCCTTCGCCCCTGTCACCACCTCTGTCCTGGAGAAGAAGCCATATTTGGTGTCCCTCAATGGGTGAGACAGGTAACACGGGCACCATGATCCCAGCTCTGCCTTCTGGCGACCCACAGCTCACTGCTTTCATCCTGGAGCAGCTCAAGAGCCAGGCCCATTTGGCAGTTTCTGTCGACGCTACCTGGCCCCTGTGGACACCAAGCCAACTCACCAAAACCCGAGGCGGAAAGCTGAGCATTTGGTGTCCACATACCTGGTTGAGTAGGACTAGAATCTTCTGATGCACGAAAGCCTATTGCGAAATGGTCTGAGGCAAAGTGTGGTTCAGTCAGGGACACTGGAGGCTGAAGTAGACAGGGTTATTTCTCAGCTAGTGAATCCAGAATTAAACCACATGGAACGAGGAATTCATGAGTTCCTGGGTGCCCGGAAGACAGCAATGGTGCCAGAGCACCCTCCAGAGCCCTGCAGACCGGAACCCTCCAGCTCCATCCCAGGGTGCTTCCCAGGAACATGCCCAATCTCTTTTGAAAGCTCCATTTAATTGTTGGCGAAGAAGTGACTTTGGTTACAAAGGAGTGCAACTTCAGAATGAAGATAGGCCAAGGTCTCATTGATTTCAAGATTTCAGCCTTGGCTGTGGGCAGTGTCCAGTTTGAATGGGGAGCAAGTTTGGCAGTGGGGAAGTTGACAGTGTTGTCCCCTGCATTGTGCTGCCTTTTGACCAGCCTGTTCAAGGATAAGACACCCAGTAGACACTACAAAGAGATAAAGAAACACTACAGTAGCCTGAGATTGCCCCAAAACAGACTTTTATATTTGAACATGGAGACTGTGTGGATTTTAGGGTGTGTGCTCTGGAATACACAAAAGCTACAGTGAGAGAACATAACCAGTCCCAAAGATAATTTCAAAAAACAATAACAATATAAAGGGTAGCTGGGAGTAGGTATTTGACAGTGCTTATTTGATATTGTTTCTCAGAGTTGCAAACTAGAATGTAGAAACCACTAGCATCAGATATCTTGAAAGTTGTTATGACCTTCTTGTACATGAATCTTTTAGCTGGTTTCCTTTCCTTTATAAGAGGTGACAAAACATGGAACCCTAGAATGTGTGAGGAGGCTTGGACATTAGGTATAAAGAAAAACATTTGCGGCTGGGCACGGTGGCTCATGCCTGTGATCCCAGCACTTCAGGAGGCCAAGGTGGGTGGATCGACTGAGGTCAGGAGTTTGAGACCAGCCTGGACAACATGATGAAACTCCGTCTCCACTAAAAATACAAAAATCTGCAGGGTGTTGTGGCACACGGCTGTAGTCCCAGCTACTCGGAAGGCTGAGGCAGGAGAATTGCTTGAATCCAGTAGGCGGAGGTTGCAGTGAGCCAAGATCATGCCACTGCACTCCAGCCTGGGCGACAGAGTGAGACTCTGTCTCAAGAAAAGAAAAAAGAAAAAAAATAGGAAGAGAAGAAAAGGATTTGCAGGCTCGCTGTCTAGGACCTCTTCCTGTCCTGCAAGGGCTAGTGAGTCTGGGGTTTGTTTAGTTTATCACATTTGTGTTTTTTAAGAAAAATGAGTGGTCAATAAATGGCTTAAGATTCATAATAAGGGGGGGCTGGTTGGCTCACACCTGTAATCTCAGCACTTTGGGAGGCCAAGGTGGGAGGATTACCTGAGGTCAGGAGTTCGAGACCAGCCTGCTCAACATGATGAAAACCCATCTCTACTAAAAGAACAAAAATTAGCTGTGCATGGCGGTGCACCCTTGTAATCCAACTACTGAGGAGGCTGAGGCAGGAGAATCGCTTGAACCCGGGAGGCAGTGAGCCGAGATCATGCCATAACACTCCAGCCTGAGCGACAGGGTGAAAATTATTTCAAAACAACATCAACAACAAAAAGATTTATAATAAAATTATTTGATACTCTTTTTTAAAAAAGAAATCTCACTCGGAATTTATCCTAAGTAAATCATCATGGATAAGCACAAATACATTTTTACAAAGATGTTTAATACTACTTATAATGGTTAAAATTTTGTAGCATTCTAGATGTCCAATAGGTGTTTTTTTTGTTTGTGTGTTTGTTTGTTTGTTTTGAGACAGAGTCTCTCTCTGTCACCAGGTCTGGAGTGCAGTGGCGTGATCTCGGCTCACCGCAACCTCCACCTCCTGGGTTCAAGCTATTCTCCAGCCTCAGCCTCCTGAGTAGCTGGGATTACAGGCGTGTGCTACCACGTCCTGCTAATTTTTGTATTTTTAGTAGAGATGGGGTTTTACCACGTTGGCCAGGCTGATCTTGAACTCTTGACCTCAGGTGACCCACCCATTTTGGCCTCTCAAAGTGCTGAGATTACAGGCGTGAGCCACTATACCCCACCTGTTAAATAAACTCTACTACATCCAGAAAAATATTTCATTACATGGAAACATTCATGATGCAATGTTAGATTTAAAAAGTATATCACAACTCAGCATGTAAACTGTAATCCCATTTGTGTTTATATAACTATATCTATTTTGTCTATATAACCATTTCTGTAAATTTATTTAGCTACCTATTCATATATATATCATTATTGAGATCACACAAAACAAAAATAACTACTTTCAAATATTCATTTCTCAGTGATGGAATTATTAAGAAATATGCTATATTTCTTCTTTTTGTTCACTGTTTTCTGAATTTTCTACAATTGACATATACCACTTTCGGAATAGAAAAACAGTTATTCTGGCTGGGTGCGGTGGCTCACACCTGTAATCCCAGCACTTTGGGAGGCTGAGGTAGGAAGATTGCATGAGCCCAGGAGTTCAAGATCAACCTGGGCAACATAGCAAGACCCTGTCTCTACAAAAAAAGTGGGGAGTTATTCTTAACAGCTTTTTGTTAGTTAAGCTAAAGGCAGAGAAACACAAAATTTAGGGCTTACATATGATAGAAGTTGTTTTTCTCTTTCCTCTCCCCAAATTATCTAGTGGTGAATGGGTCCAGTGTTACAATGAAACTGTACTCCACAAAGTTATTCAGGGGTTCCTGATTTTTTCTATCTTGTGCTGCTGTTATCTGAGTTGCTGTCTTTTCCACGTGGTAGAAGCTGACTAACTCCACTTCCACATTCCAGTCCAAGGGAGAGTCCAAGCTAAGTAGGTATTTCTTTAAGGGGATGAGCTGGAAGTTGCACACTAATTTTAACTTACCATTGACTTGAACCTAGTCACGTGACCACACCAGTCAAGAAGACAGGCTGAGATCTATAGTCTCCAGCTATCAGCCATATCCAGTTGTCCCTTGGTATCCACGAGGGATTGGTTCCAGGATGCCACCTCAGAAACTAAAATATGCAGGTACTCAAGTTCATTATATAAAATGGCATAGTGGCCGGGCACAGTGGCTCACACCTGTAATCCCTGTATTTTAGGAGGCCGAGGTGGGTGGATCACGTGATCAGGAGTTTGAGACCAACCTGACCAACATGGAGAAACCCCATCTCTACTAAAAATACAAAATTAGCGAGGCATGGTGGCGGGCTTCTGTAATCCCAGCTAGTTGGGAGGCTGAGGCAGGACAGTTGCTTGAACCGGGAGGCAGAGGTTGCAGTGAGCCAAGATCAAGCTGTTACACTGTAGTCTGGGCAACAAGAGTGAAACCCAGTCTCAAAAATAACTAACTAAATAAATAAAAATAAATAAATAAAATGACATAGTATTTGCATATAATCTGTGCATATCCTCCTGTATACTTATAATCATCTTTAGATTACTTATAATATCTAATACAATGTGAATGCTATATAAATAGTTGTTATACTACTATACTGTTCACTACAGATGCAACTATAGTAGGCCTAACTACGTTTTCTATCCACTGATGGTTGAATCTGCAGATACAGAACCTTGGAAACCCAGGGCCAACTCCGTGTGCATGTGTATGCATGTGGGTGTGTGTGTATTCAGCTAACATTTAGGGAGAAGGGATTATTACTAAAGAGGAGTAGGAATAAATAGTGAGAGGTAGACTCATTGGACTTTTACCTAGATATTAAAAATCTAGGCTGGGTGAGGTGGCTCATGTCTGTAATCCCAGAATTTGGGAGGCAGAGGTGGGCAGATCATCTGAGGTCAGGAGTTTGAGACCAGCCTGGCCAACATGGTGAAACCTTCTCTCTACTAAAACTACAAAAATTATCTGGGCATGATGGCAGATGCCTGTAATCCCAGCTACTCAGGAGGCTGAGGCCGGAGAATTGCTTAAACCTAGGAGGCTGAGGTTGCAGTGAGCCAAGATCATGCCACTGCACTCCAGCCTGGGTGACAGGAGCAGAACTCCATCTCAAAAAAATTTTTTAAATAAATAAAAATCTACAATAGTTATAATACTGTGATTCTGGCACAGGAATAAATAAAAAGACTAGGACAACCATAAATATACTCAAATTCATATAAGATTAAAGCATATAAATTAGGATGGAGGAAAATAAATTATTCAATCACTAATGTTGAGAGAATTAGAAAACATTTGGAGAAAACAAAGATTAAATGACAAACTTCATTCCACATAAAGACTTAACTTTCTGTAGGAAAATATAGGTGAAAATGGCAACCAGATTATGACCTCTGCTTTAGTTCATTCCCCATTCCACAGATTTCTGGACCTTATTGAGATTAATTATCTTTTCCTTGACATTCAGCAACCAGAACTGCAAACCCTACACCCCATGTAGAAAACACCATGGTAGTATTAGGTTAAGAGAATGCTTTCTGGTTTTTTGTTTGTTAGTTGGGTTTTTTCCATCCTTTCTTATGAAGCAGTCTTTTTTTATGTTGATCTTCTTTTTGATAGATAAAATGCACAAACCTAGTAATCCACATAACGACTTCTAATTTCTATTGCTGGACTACCCTAGGTGTGTATCTGATTCTATATGTTCCATATAAAAATTAGTCTCCAGCTCAACAAGAAAAAAGCAGGCTGGGCACAGTAGCTCAAGCCTGTAATGCCAGCACTGTGGGAGGCTGAGGCAGGTGGATCACCTGAGGTCAGGGGTTTGAGACCAGCCTGGCCAACATTGCAAAACTCCTCCTCTACTAAAAATACAAAAATTAAAGGGGCATGGTGGTGCCTGCCTGTAATACCAGCTACTTGGAAGGCTGAGGCAGGAGAATCACATGAAACCAAGAGGCAGAGGTTGCAGTGAGCTGAGATTGTGCCATTGTACTCCAGCCTGGGTGACAGAGCAACATTCCATCTCAAAAAAAAAAAAAAGAAAAGAACCTAATTTAAACATGGGTAAAGGACTGACATTTTTCCAAAGATGAACTACAAATGGCCAACAAATGTAAAAAGATGTTCAATATCAATAATCATTAGAGAAATGCAAATCAAAACCACAATGAGATATCACCTCATGCCCATTAGAACTACTACCAAAACAAATAGATACATAAATAAAGCCAGGTGCGGTGGCTCACCCCTGTAATCCCAGCACTTTGGGAGGCCAAGGTGGGAGGATCAGCTGAGGTCAGAAGTTAGAGACCAGCCTGGCTAACATGGTAAAACCCCGTCTCTACTAAAAATGCAAAAAATAGACAGACGTGCTGGTGTGCCCCTGTAATTCCAGTTACTCAGGAGGCTGAGTGGGGAGAATTGCTTTAACCCAGGAGGCGGTGGCTGCAGTGAGCCAAGATCACGCCACTGCACTCCAGCCTGGGCAACACAGTGAGACTCTGTCTTAAAAAAAAGAAATAAAATAAAAATAAATAAGTAAATAAATAAATAAAATAAGTGTTGGTGAGGATGTAAAGAAATCAGAAGCCCTGTGCATTGACGGTGAGAATATAAAATGGTGCAGCCACTATGGAAAACAGTACGGTGGTTCCTCAAACAATTAATAAAAATGGAATTACCATATAGTCTAGAAATTCTACATCTAGGTATGTATCTAAAAGAATGAAAAGCAGAGCCTCAAAGAGATATTTGCACGCCCATGTTCATAGTAGCATTATTCTCAACAGCCAAGGGGTGGAAGCAACTCAAATTGTTCATCAGTGGATTAATGGATAATCAAAATGTGGTGTAAATATATAATGGAATCTTGTTCAGTCTTAAAAAGAAGGAAATTGGCCATGCGCAGTGGGTCACACCTGTAATCTCAGCACTTCAGAAGACCAAGGCAGGTGGATCACCTGAGGTCAGGAG
Source organism: Cacajao melanocephalus (assembly GCA_963573385.1). Taxonomy (NCBI): domain Eukaryota; kingdom Metazoa; phylum Chordata; class Mammalia; order Primates; family Pitheciidae; genus Cacajao; species Cacajao melanocephalus. The sequence goes on along the minus strand of CAUYLG010007832.1, from coordinate 4,883 downwards.
TTTTAGACCAGCCTGGCCAACATGGTGAAACCCTGTCTCTACTAAAAATACAAAAATTAGCCAGGTGTGGTGGTGCATACCTGTAATCCCAACTACTCGGGAGGCTGAGGCAGGAGAATGGCTTGAACCCATGAAGCAAAGATTGCACTGAGCTGAGATTGCACCATTGCACTCCAACCTGGGCAACAAGGGCGAAACTCCGTCTCAAAAAAAACAAAAAAAGAAGGAAATCCTGTCAAATGCTATAACATGGATAAACCTTGACAATGTTATGCTACGTGAAATAAGCCAGTCACAAAACGACAGATCCTATATGATTTAACTTACATAGTGTATGTAAAATAGTCATATTTATAGAGACAGAAGGTAAAATAGTGGTTACCAGGGGCTTGGGAGAGGTAGAAATATGGAATTGTTGTTTAATGGGTATAAAGTTTCAATTTTGCAAGATTGAAAAATTGCAGAGATCCCTGAATGTAATTAATGCTACAGAACTATACACTTAAAAATAGTTAAGGTGGTAAATTGTATATGTGTCTTTTATTTATTATTTATTTATTTATTTTGAGATGGAGTCTCTCTTTGCCGCCCAGGCTGGAGTGCAGTGGTGTAATTTTGGCTCACTGCAACCTCTGCCTCCCAGGTTCAAGAGATTCCCCTGCCTCAGCCTCCTGTGTAGCTGGGATTACAGTTGTGTGCCATCATGCCCGGCTAATTTTTGTATTTTTAGTAGAGATGGGGTTTTACCACTTTGGCAGGCTGGTCTCAAACTCCTGACCTCATGATCCACCTGCCTTGGCCTCCCAAAGTGCTGGGATTACAGGCCTGAGCCACTGCACTCAGCCTATATATTTTTTTTACTACAGTTTTTAAAAAAGTTTGAGACCAGTCTGGGCAACAAAGTGAGACCTCATCTCTACAATTTTATTTTATTTTTAATTAGCCCAGCATGGTGGCATTCATCCATAGTCCCAGCTACTTGGGAGGCTGAGGTGGGAGGATCACTTGAGCCTGGGAGTTTGAGGCTACAGTGACCTATGATCACACCACTGCAGGATATCCAAGAACTGTGGGATAATTCCAAAAGGTGTAACATATGCATAATTGGACTTCCTGAAGGAGAAACAAAAGAAATTTTTGAAGTAATAATAGCTAAGAATTGTCCAAAATTAACAAAAGACAATAAATCACAGATCCAAGAAGTTCAGATAGTACCATGCAGGATAAACAACAAAATTCTGGACCTGGATGTATCATATTCGAACTATATAAAGTTGGAAACAAGAAGAAAATCTAGAAAGAAGCCAGAGGGCAAAGAAAACCACCTTATCTATAGAGGAATACAAATAAAAATTGTGGCCAGGGACCGTGGCTTATGCCTGTAATTCCAGCACTTTGGGAGGCCAAGGCAGGAAAATCACTTGAGGCCAGGGGTCCGAGACCAGCCTGGCCAACATGGTGAAATCCTGTCTCTACTGAAAACACAAAAATTATCCAGGTGTGGTGGTACATGTCTATAATCCCAGCTACTCAATAAGCTGAGGCAGGAGAATTGCTGGAACTGGGGAGGGGGAGTTTGCAGTGAGCCAAGTTTGCATCATTGCACTCCAGCTTGGGTGACAAGAGCAAGACTCCATCTCAAAAAGAATTGCATCGGTCTTCTCTTCAGAAATCATGCAAGCAAGAAGAGAGTGAAATAAAATATTTAAAGCATTGAAAGAAAAAACTAGCAATCTAGAATTCTGTATCCAGTAAAAAGAAAAACTTTCTTAAACAAATACAAATAGAGGAAATGTATCTCCCACAGACTTGCCTTGTAAGAAATGCTAAAAGAAGTTCTTCAGAGAGAAAGGAAGTGTTATAGGTCAGAAACTTGCATCTGTGTAAAAAGAAGTGTGTGAGGTCCAGGCGTGGTGCCTCATGCCTGTAATTCCAGCACTTTGGGAGGCTGAGGTGTGTGGATCATCTGAGGTCAGGAGTTCAAGACCCACCTGGCCAACATGGCGAAACTCTGCCTCTACTAAAAATATGAAAAGTTAGCCAGGCATGGTGGCAGGTGCCTTTAATCCCAGCTATTTGGGAGGTTGAGGCAGGAGAATTGCTTGAACCAGGGAGGTGGAGGTTGCAGTGAGCTGAGATTATGCCATTGCACTTCAGCCTGGGTGACACAGCAAGACTCTGTCTCAAAAAAAAAAAAAGTGTTTGAGAAATAAAGCATTGAGAAATGAAGGTAAAATAATGTATTTTAGTTTTCTTATTCTTAATTCATCTAACAAAAAACAGTTCATTCAAAATAGCAACAATATATTGGATGATTATAGCTTATGGATTAGTGAAATATATGATAACATTATAAGGGATGGGAAGAAAGAATTGGAAATACTATGCTATAAGGTACCTGTACTACCCATGACTTTGTAGAGTGTTATTTGAAAGTGGACATATATTATTGGTAAATGTATATTGTAAACTCTAGGGCAATGACTGAAAATATTTTTAGAGTATAATTGATATACTAAGAAAGAAGAAAAAATGGAATCATGTAAATGCTCAATTAAAACCAAACAAATCTCCAGGCATTGTGGTTGTAGCCTGCAATCCCAGTCCTTTGGGAGGCCAATGTGGGTGGATCACTTGAGGTCAGGCAGGGTTTGAGACCATTCTAGCCAACATGGTGAAACCCCATCTCCACTAAAAATACAAAAATTAGTCATGCATGATGGTGGGTGCCTGTAATCCCAGCTACTCAGGAGGCTCAGGCAGGAAAAAGAGTGGAAAACAAAAAGGAAACAAAGAATAAGAGCAATGAAATAAAATAAACTACAGTTACAGTACATATTTATCCAACTATATCAATGATCACTTTAAATGTGAATGATCTAAATACATTAATCAAAAGACAGAGACTATCAGAGTGGATAAAATAACAACACCCAACTATATGTTGTTTACAAGAAACCCACTTTAAATATGCAGGCACAGATGAAAAGTTAAAGGATGAATAAAGATATGCCACACTAACACTAATCAAAAGAAAGCTATGGTAGCTATATTAGTTTCAGACAAATTATCTCCTGCAATGTCTTGAGACAGTTCACATGTCAGTCAGGCCCTTAGTTCTAGGAGGGGTGTTTCAGAAATATCAATGATTATGTATTTTGACTGCTTTTTGCTGCTTTTAGCCAACAGACTGATGAACCAAGGCAAGAATTAGCCAGTTGGAAAGCAGACTGGAATTAAATACATTTCCTCGCAGGAGGGTTTGTAAAGGCTTCTCAAGCGTTCTTTACCAAACCAGACAATGAGAGCCAGCCAGAATAATAAAGTTGCCTTCTAGCCCAAGGATATTGCTTTACATAGCCTCAGAGTATCCATCATAATATTTCAAGTGTGGACTTTGTGCCATATACCAGCTCGTGAGTCAAAGAGGAAAGTCTTCAGCCCTAAGAACTCTTTCCAGAAAAGATTTATGGCTGTGGTTACTTGACCAAAGAACTGAACAGAAGAAAATACATTAGAAATAGATTGAGAATTCACAAGTCTGGCTTTTAATGATCTGTAGCTCTTCAACTTCTAAAGCATCGCCTGCAGCCACCCAAACAGAACCTACACAAGAACGCACACTCTTCAATATCACTTTAGATGTGGCTATGGAGTATAACTAATGGCAGAGCCAAGAGCCAGAAAGAACAATGAACAAGGACATTCCTTGACAGAATCAGAATCAAATGTACTTGGCAATAGTATGCTGGGAAATCTGCAGTTTAAGCTCAATAGGAATTTTATCATTGCAGTAGTCCAGTGACTGTTCTTTCCCTCCCTTTTTCTTTTTTCTTTTCTTTCTTTTCTGAAAGAGGGCTTTAGTTAATCCATTCCTAATTCACCACTACCTTTTTGGTGGGTGGAGGTGGGATGACAGACAGATAACTTGTCTTTTAGAAGATGCTTGCCTGAGACCAGGTGTGGTGGCTCACGCCTGTAATCCCAGAACTTTGGGGGCCGAGGTGGGAGGATTACCTGAGGTCAGGAGCTCGAGACCAGTCTGACCAACATGGAGAAACCCAATCTCTACTCAAAATACAAAATTAGCCAGGCAAGGTGGCACATGCCTGTAATCCCAGCTACTAGGGAAGCTGAGGCAGAAGACTTGCTTGAATCTGGGAGGCAGAGGTTGCGATGAGCTGAGATCATGCCATTGCACTCCAGACTGGGCAATAAGAGTGAAACTCCATCTCACACATGCACAAAGAAGAAGGAGAAGGAGAAGGAAGAAGAAGAAAAGACGACAATGAAGAAGAAGATGCTCGCCTGAGTTATAGGTGTTCCTGATGAAGAGGACTTAATATCACTGACATCCTAGATTTTGAACTGAATGCTAGATGGAACACTGCATTATTTTACTTGGAAAGGAGAAAAGGATGTTTTATATGTAGAAAAAAGAAAGGGTATCATAAATATTTGGGTAACCAGGAATGGACTGTAACCAAGACTGCTAGTTGTCTCTCTTGTGCTCTCTTTCTCTAGCACATGGTTATTCAACCAAAGGCTATATTTCTTCTATTATTATTATTTTTGAGACAGTCTTGCTCTTGTCGCCCAAACTGGAGTGCAATGGTGCAAATCTCAGTTCACTGCAACCTTCACCTCCCAGGTTCAAGCAATTCTCCTGCCTAAGTCTCCCGAGTAGCTGGTGCCTGCCACCATGCCTGGCTAATTGTTTTGTTTTGTTTTGTTTTGTTTTGTTTTGTGACGGAGTTTTGTTCTTGTTGCCCAGGCTGGAGTGCAATGGCACTTTCTGGGCCCACCACAACCTCTGCCTTGAGAGTTCAAGTGATTCTCCTGCCTCAGCCTCCTGAGTAGCTGTGATTACAGGCATGTGCCAC